>JAOYSI010074074.1:7618-19034 GCA_025775065.1 Hiodon alosoides | reverse complement strand
ACCCCCCCCCCCCCCCCGCTCCCCCCCACAGCTAGTATGAGTCAAGAGCAGAAGAACAAAGCCAGCTGTGATGACATTTTCAAAAGAGTAAATAAATCGATTTATTTCTTTATAAAAGCTCGGAAATCTGCTTAGGCCTTTGCATACCATTGACTTAATATTCAGGGAGAAGAAAATCCCACCCAGAAAAAGGTCATAACAGCACTGGCCCACAAAGCACTACGCTACGTTTGGCTCTCCAAGGCCAAGGCCAGGTTTTACAGGTGATTTTGAGAAACAAAACCTTGTGATTTACAAAACGCCCTGTTGTTTTCCAGTCATTTACAACACCAGTCCGGGAGACTCCCCAACCACTAATCTGTTAATGCCAGTAGATTTGCTAGCAAAAAAAATTCCCTCTGTCATGGGTTGCCAGGTGTGACATTAATCACAGCTATTTTTAAATGAACTTTTTAATTACATTTCAAATTTATGAGACATTATTTTAAAGATATTTGATATAAGATACAAGATATAAGATATACATGACATTTATACTTTAAATGTTAAATATTTGAAATGTTATATATATCAAATATATACAAATTTTATAAACATTTAGAAATATTTTCAAAATGTACTAAATTAAGTAAAGAACATTTGCCATTGTTTAGCACTTATAATGTTATATTATGTGTTAATTAGTTTATATACATGTGTTGTTATACATGTTATTTTATATAAATATTTATTAAAAGTTTATATATATATAATTGATTTATATATATAATTGATATATTCATTGATATATAAATTTGCCATGTCAAAAGCATCTGCGTTACTAATGTCTAATTGCTTGTAGATTTGTGATGTTAAAAGTGTATCTGCCACTAATGTCTTAATTCTGATTTGCCCAGTGAAAAGTTTCATTGTCTCTGTGGGTGAAAAGAGGAGGAAACTGGAACCAGTTGACTGTTATAAAAATAAGGACAAGAATGGGCTCATTCTCGTCTGCAGAATTGACAGTACTTACTGAGCTGACTAACAAATCAAACAACCAGACCGGCTCCTGTCGCCGATTGTTGAGAGACCACTGTCATAGTTACTAACCCACATTTATAATAATACGTATGTGTCCGAATTACAGTGCAATAAGGATTTACGATTCAGATGCAGTTTAGATCCGAAACAGATCCGACCGACCAAGCAGTCCGACCCTTCCTTTTGGGACGCCATAATGGGCCAGAGGTGAAATATAAAGGGTCCCCTGTCCCGGCGAGCTCACTGATCCTGACTAGCGTGTGTGTGGGTCAGCCCTGCACTTCTGGCTGCTTGCCAGGGCAAAACACCCCTCCCCCACCCCCCCGGATGTGTCGCTGATACTTATACGTTTCTCCCCCAAAAAATGACTGAATAATCGGCACATAAACAAATACAAAAGCATAAAACATTTCAGACTAACTGACTGCCGGAGTTGTTTGTGTGGTTTCAATCCTGACCCTCAGTGGATTTAAATTAGGTGGGCTGTTATGAGGATAAGTAAGTGATAAATACGTGATCTTACTGCCTGAACCGAGGGAGAAGTTTTCAGGAACTCAATAGATAATTGAAACCCCAGGTGGCTTTGCATCCGAGTTTCGAATCCCCTGCAAATCTGACTGGGAGGGCTTCACCCAAGCACACTGAGGCCAAGGGCTGCAGGGGAATCCCCGCCCTTCAACACAGCTGTGGACACGCACAATATGTAAACGCTCTACCTCTGCCAGCCCCTGTGCCGCTCCACAAAAAACAATGGGTCAGGTGCTCACTGGCGTCTTTGACCAATGGCAGATAAAGCTTACATTCTTCACCGAGGGGAAAAAACAGGTTGCTAGAGCAGGAGAATGGAGTAAAGAAGCTCGCTTCCTCATTTAAAGTGAGCGTATGCAAATGCTTGTCCTTCTGCTCTAACGGGGGGGGGGGGGGGTGTGATGCCGTTTACGCTATTTAATTTTATGGCCTGCAAAACCACCCCTAAAACCAACCAGCTTCTTAAACATTGCTGAGAATAGCTGAAAACTTGAAATCTGTTTGCACACTTTAAATACCTTGATGAAGTCCCATCCTGAGAACAAACAGACCCAAACCTAGATGTTTTTAGGTTTTGGTCAAAATTTTTAGACTAAACCTGACATCATGGCCAAAAAAATGGAAAGGCTTTTTGCGCAGTGGTCAATGGGCTTCCATTTGACAGGTTCGTCCCCCTAGTAAGGGGTTGAGCTCCCCAGGTTTGAGGGGGCATCGGTGGAAGGTTTGCCCAAAGTCCTCCCCCGACCATCCCCACAGACACAAAGGGCTCCAGCTCCGGTCCTACCTTCAGGACCACCCTGACTGGGTTGTTTGCGTTGCAAACCCAGCCTGTAGCCCAGAGATGAAAAATAACGATTCTAGAGACAGTCTTTAAAAGGGGGACATTTCTTTTTATTAAATTAATTAATTATTTCAATTGGAGCAGCCCTCCATGGGGGGGTATTGGAATAGTTTTTTTGTAATGTTGTCCTCAGGGCTCACAATCTAATTTTTTTGTTTATCCATGTTAATATTTATTTTTAATTTAAAGTCAATTGTTTCTGGAGAATAATGATTCAAGTTTGCTACAGCAATATTCTAATTACCCTAAAGCCTAATTATGCTTCTATGCCTCGGGCCGGGATGTAATTTTCTTTGAAACATTTTAAACCTATCATATTTTGGTCTTTGTACTGTAGGTTCTTGCTGTTCTCTGCGTGCTGGATTGTTGTGAACTCTTACTGACGCGGTTCAGAGAAAGTTCTTCTCAAGGTCAAAACCAAGGACACACAAGGTCACAATAACACAATAAGGCTTTGCACAGTAGCAAAGCCACTCTTGAAACTTCATCCTCCAGCCTGCTAGATGAGTTCATTATCCACTACACCACTAACTGCATTAACCGCCTTGTCTGATGCTCGGTGTGTATTAGGATCGCAGAGAACATGGTGGCTAACAGTCTTGACGCGCCAAACCGTTTCAGGATGATCGCTCACCCAACGGTCCAATCGGTTAAACTGACACAGCCTCCGCCATTGAAAGGTCAAAGGTCTGAGCTGCAAAAATACCCCCGTTCTGTCAACTGATGCTTCAGTTGTTTCACATCGAAAGCTGTCCAGCTTCTGAAACCTGGCAGACCTCAGCACCCCCCACCTCCACTCCTGTGGCAGAAGTGAAGGAACCGAGAGTTTACCTCGAGCGTATTGTTTGCCCTGGAAGCGGCTGTCTGTACTTTCGATCCACCGTTAGAGGAAGAATCCTCAGATGAGAATTATGCAAAACGGGTCACAAGGATTGTCCCCCCCCCCCCCAAAACAAACACGATATCACGATAGCATTCATCGATTCCTGCAGCAGCAAATAATGTAATAACTACTGTTAATGTAATAAAAGTCGATAATTTATTAACTTACCAACAATAAAATTTCTTAACCAGTAACGTAACAACTTTTTGCCCATAATGTTATAAGTTCTTACATTATTGGCAGGCTATTCCTTTATTGGCTACTACAAGCCCGCTCATGGGGTAAGCAGAAAAACTGCTTCCTCGGAACAGCGGAGCGTGAGCCGACCCAATCAGAAAGCGACGCTCCTGGGGCGGGGCGCAGCAGCACGTATGAACGTGGACAAAACTCTTATTGAGAGACAGCTCCACCCACCCCCTCTCCCCCCAACAGCGTCCTGTGCGATCGTCCAGATCAGAACCATCTCGGGGAGGAGACCGTCATTAACCAGACAGCCCCCTGATTTATGTCTTCTCACTGGTGACCTCAACCCCTCAGTATTTAGCTTGTGCCCCTCACCCCAGCTCACTTTGGGGGAGTCAGGTCTTTTCATTTTGTGCCCTGCGCTGCACTCGACGCGTGTTTATTTTTTTCCCCAGCGAGCGAGCGAGCTTGTCCAAACACTCTCTGTGAATTCGTAACAGTGTCTTTGTCCACGACGGGGATGTGGCAGGAATGAAAAGCCATCATTTCAAATTGACTGGTAGATGTTTCTGCACCTCAGTTATCCGTACCATAGACCCCACGTTGCACCCGGGCAGGGCCGCGTTCTTTCTTAAGGGTCAAACCTCGTCACACCTCCAGCTGTGCGATATTCAGCGACGACGCTTGCCAGACAGCATACCCTAACAAACTGTTGTGTCCAGTTTCTCGTCAGTGCTACTTGTCAGATGCGTCAACAATTACAGCAAAGGTGCGTTTTCAACAACACAACTCGTGTTTGCTCAGGCTGTTTAGACCATGCCTGGAAATCCCTGCAAAACTGCAGGACTGTGAGAATAAGATGGGAAATGACAGAGACGTGGAGAGAGACTCCCAGAGCAGTGCGGTCCAAATTAAAGCGACGTCAACCCAGTCCAGAAGTTTGCTTTGAACCACAGTCCACACATCCATCACTGGGGTCAATCATTGATGCTTCTCCTGGTTGTCATTGGTTCTGGAGATGGCTTTCGACAGGCAGCCGCTGCAGACTCTGGCGTGATGTCATCTTCAGACTCTTACACGTTACCATCGTTAGCATGCTTAGCAGGCTGTGTCTGGATACTTAGCTGAACGGCACCGGGTAGGTTGTTTTATAAAAGGTACAGAAGCTGCCCGACATCCTGACCACTCCAGCCCTTTGGCCAATGACCCTCACAGCACTGTCACAAAAATCTCACGGGTAACCCCTTGAATGTAGCTGGCTCATTCAAACAAGGAGCGCCTCTACGGAACATGTGGCTACGTGTGTCCAGCTGGGAGATTGCCGTGGGAACTTCTCTGCCGACGGCGTTCAGGGTGGCTCTCAACACGGTGCTAGTTTCACTCGGCGGCGGCTCAGCTCCAAACAGCCGACGGTACTGAAGCGGGAGGGGCGTTTGCCCCGTCGCCGTGACTACTACAAGCAGAGAGGGGAGTGCAGGTCACCGAGGTGCAGCAGGTGACCCTTGCGAGGATCAGATCAAAGCACTGGCCAAGCTAATATCCTCTCGAAGCATTCCACATGTTCATATCCACCTGTAACATTCCTCTACTAACGTCTTAGAATTTAACGGTGAGAGCTGATTGGTCCATTGGATTTTTCAGTCCTGAATTCAGGTTGCCTTTGTGTGTGTGTATGTAATAGGGACATATATTACATATGTTTTATATATTTCCGAGGAAGATGACCTCATTTTACCCCGCTTTTTCTTTTTACTCTCCAGGATTTGAACTTGATTCCCACACACCCGCGAGTATTCACCCAACAGCTCACCCTCACTGAGGAAGAATCAGATTAAGTCACTATTATTGCTATTATTAATATTATTATTACAAAGAGACTCAAGATCCAGTGAACCGCAAGAATCAAAGAGTCAAAGAACGAGAAACAGAATAGAATTTTCTCACCACACACAGACATACCCATGTCTAACAGCAATTAAGAAAAAAGCTACATTCACTGGAATAGAGAAACATGCTGTTAAGACAAAGAGTTGACACATTTTTTAATATTCTGGTGAAAAGATGGTGAACATGACACATTCTCTTCTTATTCTTCACCCCACATGTTCATACAACTGACTGGAAGGTGACAAACAGAAAACCCAGGCAAAGCTGTCCAGGAGTAGGACCAAACAGGACCGAAGCGTGCACGGTTATCTCTGGGGCCGTATAAACAGATCCACAGGACCTGGATCAAACCGTGAAATAATTCACACACTTCCACATCCCTAAAGTCCATAAACTGATGGATTTAGACAAGTCTGGTGTCCAGACGGCAACTTTTTCCTACGCGTTACATGTTACACGGCATGTTACCTTTGAATATATACACCACCGACAGGTCAGCTGGAGATAAAAAGGGCGGTTTAGGGTGGACTGGTTCTCTCCTCAAGTCTAAAACTGTGGAACAATGTTCATCTGTAAGTTCTGCGGCGCATATATCTTTTAATTTGTGCATGCTACTAATCATCGCCACGGTAATTCTTCACATTTTGTGCCAGTCTATCCCGTGTTTCCCACTTCCCCCAATTAAGATGTCAGCGACATGACCCAGACATAAATCACACGATCTTAGCAAATCCCTTTTTAAAAATAAGCTCCAAATGAATGTTTGCTTTCCAATTTGCAGATCTTTTAATATCAATAACCCGTGTTATTAACTTGGTACTTCTCTCTCTTTTTTTTTTTTTGTTGGAGGTAAAATATTTGGTATCAAAAAAGTGGCGGACATTAAATAGGACTGGGCAGGAGAAGAATGGAAGCCGTGTTCGGGACTAGACCGTGTGAAAGCGTTGGAGCTCGTCCTGATTTCTGTGGGCGAAGCAACTCTGTTGCCCCCACCCCAGCCCACCATCCCAGGGCCAGCATGCCAGTCCAAGTAGAGAGGACATGCAAGCCAAATTTAAGCTTTCTGCATGATATTTATATAGGCTTTGCTGTATTATTATTATTATTATTATTATTATTATTATTACTAAGATGATGATGATGATTATTATTATTATTATTGTTATTATTATTAACGGTTACTTTCTTAAATGTAGAGGCCAGACTGACTGATGCATCTAGTAAGAACATTTTTTTCAATGAATTTCCCTGGGGAAATATAATATTTACAGCCAACAGTGGTTTCATTTGTTTAATTGCCATTAAGCACCACTGCGTGTTGATATTGTTGGACAGGATTTGGGGGTGTGGAGCGCGTAGTTTGCTTTGAGGAGACCCAGACAGAGTGTAGAGTGACAGTCTTCCTCTCCAGGACCCATTAGCCTAGCGTTAGTTGGGGGATGGTTTTATTTTCACTGAAAGTGAGGACGGGAGGCATGCAGTCACTGTACAGGTACCTGCGTGTGAGTACGTGTGTGCTCAGTGATGGCATTTACCCAGGTTAATGTGTAAGCGCAGCCACGATTACCTGACACAACGCGACACAATCAGCCCTGTCTGCTCACACCAAACAGCCACTCTTTTATTAAACCGACTTCTCCTAATTCGCCGAAATTAAAGGTTAAACCTACGTTTCGCCACCGCACTAAGAGGAACAACGCGGTAATTTATGTCAACATCAGATAGCCCCACCTTGCAATTTATTTACAGAGGAAACTTCAACCAGAAGGGGGATTAAATAATGAGGGGGAAGGTAGGCTCCAGAAAGTTTCTCAAGGGCGGAGAGTTTCCTTTTTCTTCACAAAGGAAAACATTGACGGCGAAAGAAACACTTTGGGCTATAATTTGAGGGAGCCCCCTGTATTTGCTTTTAATAACCGAGCCCCTGCTTACCTGTCAGTTGTAAAAATACGGGGGGGTCATTAGACTTCGGATGAGGCCGAGCTGACGGCGGGGCTAAGGACGTCGGCCCCATGTGACTGCCGCGGGTCCTCAAGGGGAGGGGACTGACGCCGCCATGCTACCGAGCAGGCTAACGGGCTAGCGAGAGGTGCTATGTGACCGCGTGCTAACTTATGCGGCCTTGCGGGCCTCAATGCCTGGGTTAGCTAGCTGACGTCAGTGGCTCTTGTATGGTTTTCTGCTGCGTTCGCGTAATTCGCCAGTATCGATATGGATTAGCACGTATGTGGACGCTAGCTGTGGAAGCTAGCCCGCAATAAAACTGTTTGCCTCTCGTTCCTTTCATACATTACACAAGACTATGGCACAGCTACGTTCTTGCGGTCTGCAGGGACTAATGGGGAGATTGTGATCCGAGACGGGGAACAAAGCAGGAGGATTGTTAAGGTCTGAGCCCAGCACACGCAGCACGGCCGGCTGCCGTGCAGATCCAAAGGCCCCTGAGCGCAGCTGTCTTTTGAAACTGGAAACGGTGCAAAGAAAATGTAGGAGACGAAACCAGGAGACGGCCACCTTCGAGGAGCAGGGTGTCAGGTGACACCCCGCCTTGGTGCTTGGTTGGGAAATGTAGTCTTTCCTCTTGATTGTCGAGATCAGCGCTGGATGCACCCCCTGCGTGCGTCCACCGTCCTGATGGTGTGGTTAAAATCACTTCCCTGTTTCTTTTGCTTGGAGACAGTTGGTAATCTGCATCGTGCCGCCACGGATCGCACCCCTCATTTTCTTAGACAAACAACCGCACAGGACCGTGCCAAAAATGTCCTTCGCAGATGGGTCCTTATATGGCAGACATGCTAAGTCGCGCGGGGCAGGTGGAGGCAGCGAGATGTCAGTGGGGGATGGAGGGGCAGTCTTTTGTACAACTCGTTTTTACACCACATTGGACAGGAGGTACAGTGACTCCAATAAGGGATCTTTGATTCCTGCATTCAGTAAAGTGGCTACTCCCTCACTATACTCTACCGAGTCGCAGTGAAGCGTAGCAGCCCTCACAGACTGGCCACTCCAGCTTACCATCCTGACTAAAACTTACTCCGCGTGGGGGGCGAGGGCTGCGGCGTGTTTCGGGGGGTTGTTACTGGTCAAAGCAGATGGCTGCCTCACGCTTGAAAGTCTGGATGCAAAGTGGATGCGGCAGTGTATTTGGCACATTACAGCAGCAGCCCCAATATAAGCAACAGAGGCGATACAAGGGATGAGCGGTGAGTCGTAAAATGTACCTGCGTGACCTCCTAGAGCTGCTGTGTTCTGCCTTGATTCACAGCATGTCCTCGGCGGCTGTCTAAGCCACAGAAACGCAGTCAAAACATCATAAATTAGTGAGAATGGAATAGCAATGGCAGATATAAGTTGTAAGTCCTTAAACACAAAGAATAATAATAACAATGACTTAATGAGATGTTTTAGAGGCTTTTTTGGCTTCCTAAGTGGAGGAAGTTCCCACAGGCATCTGAACGACGGAAGGGAACTGGCTCGGGTTCCGACCCCCAGCGCTCTGATGAATGACAGCTTTCAGAGCGAGATTTGTACTGGCAGCAGTTCTGCGGGGACCCCGCTGTACGCCGCTCACAGCTACCGCCATGGAGCCGCCAAGCCCGCCTGTCCGGGGGGCCACCCGCGACCACGCTTTCGCAGCGGCAGTGGAGCTGGGCGGGGCCCAATGAGAGGGGGAGAGGGGCTAGTTGGCGTAATACCACACCACCTGCGGTCTGTCTGCGCAACCAACTTGCGCAAAGTTGGTCCACTGGGGGTACTGCACCCGTACCCATGAAGTGAATTTTTTTTTTGATTAGCAGGTGGGCCTGTCCTATCCTGATACGCTGTTTATGAAACGGCTCTCACCAGCACCATATTGTCTCCAAGCCCAATATCAGCGTAAGTCTCCCAAGTTTACTAGACCAGCCAAGTTCCGCGCCGCTCACCGCCCTCACAACCACACTTTTCGATTAGCGGCAGATCACTGAAAGCAAACAAATAAAATTGTTTTCTTGCTTACTTAAGAATTCTCATTCATTCGAAAAGTTGATTCCATTGCCCTGGTCGATCCGGGTTCTCCTCTGATGGCAGCCGTTCTGCGGTCTCTGCGGAAGGCCAGGAAAAACAAAGGCCGTAATTGAACCCGCTAAGGGACCACGGCAAGAGCTGGAAGCCACTCCAAGCGGATGTCGCCCGTGCCATGGAAACAGAGAATACAGAGGTTTCAGAGGCCGTTGTGACCGACAGGAATTCCTACTGCAGAAACATGACTGATAAATAAGCCGTCGGATTAGGCCTGTACGCAGAAGCGTAAAATGAGCATTTTAGCCTTAGCGTTGTCGTGGACCCAGCGTCTAGACTGCCTTAATGTGCTGCTGAGGCAGCTTGGGGTCACAGTCTGCCCTCGCCCTGTGAGGCTGTCTCCTTCGTCGGGCTGGGATTTCCACCGTTAGTGAAGTTCTTATTCATTCTTATTCACCGTTAGTGAACTGTTTTCTTCTGTCCAAGCATGTGTTCTGATTACTTTGGAGGAGTCGGGACCTTCAGCCTTGGCCCAAACATTCTCTCAACGCAGTCGCAACGTTGTGGCAGCATGGTGTGCCTCTAACTGTACTTGTGGGCTTATCTGCTGCCGGCTGCGGCAGGGTGGCACTAATTAGAATTTTTATGTTCATGGGCTGGTTTCCATGGCAACACGTGAAGAAAGAACACTTTTATGGCTTTGAAGTACATGGGAAATGGAAGATTCGGCGCTTTGTCCCTCTTGGTTCCCCCGACACCAGCGGAAACCCCCCCCCCCCCCGTGTGTGTCCTCTTCACCCCTGCGCCGCCCCGCATGTTTGCCCTTTGACCCCCGACAGCCATTGATCTGGCAAACACTGAACTTGAATCAGGAGGCAAACGACGGTATAGGAAGCATTGTCCTGTGTGCGACAAACTGCCCCCCGACACAATGGGAAACGTCACAGCACCTCCGGGCCTTACTCTGTAGATTTATATCTGCACAATATGTGGCTGATACTCACTCCCATCCCCCGCCCCGCCCCGCCCCCCCCACCAGGAAATCGTCTATTTATTCCAATTAATCACAGGCCAACAACAAGCCTGGCGACGCGAGGCGTTACCTCGCTGTTAAAAAAGAGCTGTGGATTCGTTTCTTTTTCGTTTTTTTACCGTTTTCACGGTTTACATTTTACATTCCTGGTTTTGGTCATTGGCATTAATACGTGGACAGGATAAATGAACAATTTTGCTTCCTCTCTCTCTCTCTCTCTCTTTCTCTCTCTCACTCACTCACTCACACACACACACACGCACACGCACACGCACACGCACACGCACACGCACACATGTGCATACACACATTTATTCAACTCAGAAAGGCAATGAAAAATGCAAACCCAACATGACAAACTGGCTAGCAGCCGCTGCGGTGTTGGCGACGACGGAAGCCGTCGTATCCGTCCATGTTCTGCCTCAACACAAATCAATTAGAGGTTCCATTAAAGGAGCTCTGCGTTTACCCATTAGTGGCTAATTAGAGACAAATTAACCGATATCTCCTGGTGTAAAAACAGGCAGCATTTCTTTACAGGGCAGTACTCAAAAAAACATTTGCCAAAAAAAAAAAACTTTAGTTACGTGCCTTCTTTAAAATATTTTTAGAGCGTCATGTAAGACCTGCTGGTAACAAACCTCTTGATTGGCTCAGATGGGTAAAAGCGCCTAAGCGCAGACTGAGCACTATCAGCTGGAGTTTGCCTGAGTTGGTTTGAATCCAGCTCATGTCTTTTGCTGATTGTGACAAGGAGAGCATGTTGGCCACATGGTGGGTACCGGCAGCCTGCTCTGTGAAAAAGAGATGGGTGACTGGGATTGGAGGAGATGCCCGGATGAGCCCATGGTCTCCTGCCCTCAAACACAACCTTCCCAGCACGACCCACGAACACCTACTGATGGCTACCCCAACACCACTCCTACCCCAGAACCACTCCATACCCAGCACCACTCCTAACCCAAAACCACTCCAAACCCAGCACCACTCCTAACCCAGCACCACTCCTAACCCAGAACCACTCCTACCCCAGAACCCCATC
>JAOYSI010074073.1:5220-19035 GCA_025775065.1 Hiodon alosoides | reverse complement strand
CAATCACACTAAATGAGGCTCTGTAGGAATATCATCACAATCACACTAAATGAGGCTCTGTAGGAATATCATCACAAGGACTCCATTAGAATGCGTTTGGCGGTATTTTTATGACGGGGTGGAGGAGGACGGAGACGTGACATTACCATTCAAACAGCCGCGCAGAACAGGGGATCTACGTCACGGGAATCGTTTCCGTTTAGACGTCTTTTAATGCACTCCGAGTCACACACACGTGTGAGCTAAGTAACGAGTCTCCGTGGATTCGATCACAGAGTCTGCCGTTGCCCCAGCCAGTACGAGTCAAATGGATCTCACGGGGATTTCTGCCACTGCAAACTGAAGCACAACGGGCTAACTTGCTATGGGCCTCTCAGGGCTACTGGCCTTCAACCCTAAACTCAAGTACAGCAGTGCACTGAAATAAATGACTTACGTTGATAGAAATAATTGATATTAATGTAAAATGTGGTTTGAAGGGAGTGAGAAAGAGATTCAGATGTTTTGATATTTTTTCTTTTTAGTAGACCGAAATAAATTGCGTTGACATGTGACGTTTCATAGTGGCCCAAAAATGCGTTCCACTTTTCATTATTTTAAAATCAATTGCTGTTCTCAGTTTTACACTTTGTGAAATGGGCAAATTGAAGAGAGTTCAGTTGGCTTTCACTGCAGCTAGCAAAATAAGCCTCTGATGTCGAACCTCAAGTCTCCAATGGTAGAATTTAACAATAACTTTACTGGCTGATAGCAATCAGAGCCTCCCTCCAGGCGGCACAAACAGCCGGTATAATGCCCCAATGAACTAAGTGCTTTCATTTTGGAGCATTCTGAAAATAAATGACCGCGGCTAGCCGCGCTGCGCTACGTGCAAGAGAAATCGCTGCAGTTATCTCTGATGTCTGCTTCAGTTGCGCCAGTGTCCGCCAATAAGAGTGTGGCGTTTTAAAGTGACCTCCGTGCTCTTGGTCTGTGTTTGAGTGTTTCTGCGAGTCGCCAGGAATGCGGGCGAGCGTCCGCTCAGTAGAGGCAGCGAGGGGCTTTCCAACCACGCCAGAACTTTGTCGCCTGAGATGTCTGCCCTCAATCGAAGAAGCGTGCTTCATCACTGTACAGCTCCGTTGTAAAGTCCCACAAGACTCTGGCACTGCTCAACCCTGCCACGCAGGAAGGGGGCGCTGTCTTTTGGATGTGTCGATCTCCAGACGATTTCCCTTGCCAGGTGGCCTCCATCCTCCTGCGTGAGCTGGGCCAGCAACAAGCAGGCCTGAAATGCAATCTCATGACCACCTCTGTCTCCGGACCAGAGGCCCGTGTCACTCTGCAGGCCGTGTTTTTGGCCTCCTGCGGTCGTTTTGGGGTCCTGTGAAGTGTTAGAGTTTATGCTCTGAGTGTACTCCAACTCCAACAGGTCATGCACTATCCAGGCCTGGGATCAGTGCCACACATTCTAAAACATAACCTGACACCTTCACACACAAAACCACATACCCGATACTCAAAAGTACATTTGTATTGATTCTATTACACTCTAGACTCTGACTGCAGAGAAGGAGGAAAAGTTCGACATTTTGTTCAAAGCACAGTTAAATGATTTCCCCGACAAGTGCCGATTCAACCCTCCCTCACCTGTTAAAAAAAAATAAAACATAGCTGTGCTTCACTAAATTAATTAATGGGCCTTTAAATTCCAATAAGCAGCTAATGTGTTTATTGGATTCCTATATCCTCAGGTCGTTCATCTATAAATAAACTCTTTTTAATGATTAGAATGCTGGCGAGTTCTCATTAGGCATTTTACAGAAACCATTATAGGTGTTGGACCAAAGTAGCCTTTTCATTTTATAATCGATTGTGGACAAAGAAACGCTGACTGCTAATCAGTGAGTGTTTGTCTGTAGGAAACGATATTTCCTCCGTGTTCATCCGTCGTCATCTGTAGTGAATGCTGACCCCGGTTTGTTTATGAATTTCGCATCGACCCCGCCAGAAGCAAAACCAGAATTCAGACACGCCTCCATCCTACTATCTTATTCCGGTGTTTTGTTCTCTGCTAAGATTTTTCTTTTCAGCTTCTGATTTTCGTCAATGAACACTAAGCACGTATATAAACACTTAGCACATATATCTGAACACTAAGTATGTTTACGAACACTTAGAGCGTATATATGAACACTAAGTACATTAATGAACACTAAGTCTGTTTATGAACACTAAGTATGTTTATGAACACTAAGAACGTATATATGAACAATAAGCATGTATATGAACAGAGTACGGCTATGAACACTAAGCGCAGTTATTAACGGAGTACAGTTATGAACACTAAGCGCGTTTATGAACAGAGTATGGTTATGAACACTAAGCGCGTTTATTAACATAGTACAGCTATGAACACTAAGCGCGTTTATGAAATAAGTACGGTTATGAACACTAAGCGCGTTTATGAACAGAGTGCGGCTATGAACACTAAGCGCGTTTACGAACAGAGTACGGCTATGAACACTAAGCGCGTTTATGAACAGAGTACGGCTATGAACACTAAGCGCGTTTATGAACAGAGTAAGACTATGAACACTCAGCGCGTTTATGAATAGAGTACGGTTATGAACACTAAGCGCGTTTATTAACAGAGTACGGCTATGAACACTAAGCACGTTTATTAACAGAGTACGGTTATGAACACTAAGCGCGTTTATGAACAGAGTAGCTCTATGAACACTAAGCGCGTTTATTAACATAGTACGGCTATGAACACTAAGCGCATTTATGAAATGAGTACGGTTATGAACACTAAGCGCGTTTATGAACAGAGTATGGTTATGAACACTAAGCGCGTTTATGAACAGAGTACGGCTATGAACACTAAGCGCGTTTATTAACAGAGTACGGTTATGAACACTAAGCGCGGTTATGAACAGAGTACGGCTATGAACACTAAGCGCGTTTATGAACAGAGTACGGCTATGAACACTAAGCGCGTTTATGAAATGAGTACGGTTATGAACACTAAGCGCGTTTATGAACAGAGTACGGTTATGAACACTAAGCGCTTTATGAACACTAAGTACGGTTACGAACACTATGTGCCAGTCCATATTCACCCTGGCTTTGGCTTCAGCAAAAAGCTTTGATTAGGTTCTCTCCGTATTCAACCATCTGTGGACCCTCTGCTCAATGGAGATAAGCGCTAAACCATTCAGTCATTTCAGAAACATTTCCCACCTCCTCTTCATCAGGTGATTCCGTCTCAGCGTTACTCTTAAAGTAACAAGTCAGCTTCCGCAAATTTCCCTGACAATTTTAATATTCTTCTACCTAGGACTTCATATTGCTAGCTTACACAGACTGAAGCTAGCCAAGTTCCCACAGCTCAAATGTCTCTTGTGTGCTGAATGAAAAACTGACCGACATGCAGTCAGGGTGTGTGTGATCTATGAAATCAGATGTGTCTATTATTTTACTTTATCAGAGAAAATAAGGATTTTGTTGCAATTTTACAATTCACTGCTACTCAGGAAACCACATCTCTGCCTACAGGATGTTTTGACTGTGGGTAACCATGCAATTTCCTTGAGTAAAGACTGAGTCTTTACGGTGTAGTAAGGGTATGCACAACTGTCTCACGTGATGATGCACTAATGGACTCACAGGACGAAGGGACATACTCTGGGCACAGCGTTTAGTCTTTTCACTTACGGGGAGACGTTCTGCTGTAAGTCACAGGGAAGCTTGAGTTTCACAGTGTTGGGGAACAGGAGTAGAAGCCTGCAGTTATTTCACGTCTCTTGTCTGCATTAAATATGTTCAAAAATCGAAAGAAGTGTGAATACTCCTTTGGTATATGAAGGAAAAAAATTGGATGGATTGCATAGGGTCCTGTTGCTGCGTTGAGAAACAAGTTTATACAGATCTGAAATACGATTTTAATGTTTAATCTTGCAGGACAGCAGAGGTAATAAACACCATTGCCTACCCCAGAGTTTGTCCTGGGCATTTAAAAACTTAGTTGTGATACATTCAACGGCGGCGACAGCTTTGACTGATGCAATAAAGATGTTCTCTTTACAGCACGCCGTGGCACAGAAGAGATCCAGCCGCACACTGTGGGTTTATCTTGGCCCAAAGTTATCTCCTCCACCGCGGCGTGCAAGAGCGCTTCCTGACCTACAAACTGTGATTTAATTTCTATTAGAACTGTTGTCATAATCAGCCACACACGCGTTCACAGCTTCTCCTGTGATACGTTCAGTTTTGCCCAGATAATATGTTTTATTTTTCAGAGAAAAGAAAAGCAAAACCCAGCCAACTCTCCTTACTGTGTAGAGGCTATACTATTTTCTTCCAGAAATTCTGTGAATTAAAGGTAGGCAGTTGTAGGGCAGGGTTGAAAAATACCACTAAAACTCTACAACTGCAACACTGACTTTTAAGGTCTCAGCTTTACCGTCTGAAAATATTAATCAATCAATCAATCAATCAATCAATCAAATGTTTGTAGTTTTGAATAAAACAAAATAATACTAATTTTGATTCCGGTGGTCAAAAACACATATTATACCCACAGAAAAAAATGCAACGCTCTGCTAACGCTACCTGAAATGTAGCAGGGCGTTCTACTCACAATCCCTTTCATCACAAGCGGCACACTTCAAGGTTCAGCTCCTTTTGAAGCGGTCAGAATCCTGGCAGCCAGTCGTCAGCTCGCAGAGATTCGGGAAACGAATCGTCTGTTCGTCTTCGAGCACATCTGTGTTTTTGACCACCCGGCATGTTTGTCTGTCTGAGAGCGCACCGTCTGGCACATTCCTAAATTGCCCGTTGCGGTAAAGGGAACGTGGCCATGCAGGCACTCAAAGAAAACAGTTCGTACGGCACTCAAGCCGTCGGAAACCGGGGAGACGCAATCTTACTGTGCTGCAGTCTTGTCACGGGCATAGGGACGTAATACATAGCGATTAGCAGTTTGTGTAGCGAACAGCCCACCATTTAATTCACTGTAAGAGGGACACTTAACCCACTCTAATACAACTTAGCCTGACATACGCTGCATTGGTATCAGACGCCCTTCCAGGGATTGCATTTTTCTCAACAGGCTGTAAATTTGTGGAAAATATTCGGATTTCTACCTGAACTACTGAGAACTATTATGGTTTAATTCGAGACAGAACAAAGTGCATACAATTTTTATTTAAAATACTTTTTTGCTAAAAAAGTAACAAAAAAAAAAAAAAAACTATTACCACCTCCCATAGAAATCTAGACAACACTTGACATTCAGTTGGCGTGAGTCATTAAATATGTATTTAATGTGTGTTTAAATATGCATTTGTTGTCAATTAACTTGCCTGACCTAACTGGCTGAACATTCACCTGCGGTTAAACCCCACACACGAACCTCCTGGTCGCACGGACCTCGTCACCATCGGCAAGCAATAAAATAAACCAGGCGAAGTATCGTCTTAACTGGACCGGTCTCGGTGAAATAGAAAAAAAAATTGCTTCCTACGTGTATAAGCAAATCAAATGCCTGTCCTCCACAGACACTCAAGGCTAACGTCCCGAAAAATGTGTGCGTCTGTGGTAACTTTTCACAGAAACGGGTTCCGTTTAACTTTCATCGGAAACACACTGGAACTCGTACAACAGAAGATCATCTTTAATGGTGGCACTTGAATGTTTTCCTCAGCGTAAGAAAGAAGAAAATAAAAGGCCAGAAACCACTTCACTGGATCACACTGAGTGAAAAAAGCCTTTTCCGACCGGTTTGGGTTTGCCATGGCGATGCTGAGCATTATTAGGCCTCAGAAATGTCAAAAGCCATTTCCTTTTTATTGCTTTTTAGGTTAGCGGCATCCAGATTGCGACTCCAGGCACAAAATGTTGATAAACCACAGCGAGGGCTTCTCTGAAAACACAATTTCAGCCCAACACCTAATCTGCTGGTCTTGTAGTCGGGGGAAAATTCCTGTCATCATGGCTGTTTTAACACCTCTTTGACTCAAGTGCACCCTAATGAAAAGAATAAGGTACAGATAAGAAAAGAGAAAGACAGAGTTTTAAAAAAAAAATCAATTTCTTTTTAATATATATTTCTGAGTTTTATGGCTCACCACGAAGCCTGCTGGCTTCGGAGTTAGACAGAGGGTGACCATCGTTGTGTCCTGTGACCTCACCGCACCGTGTCCTGTGACCTCACCGCACCGTGTCCTGTGACCTCATCCCACCGTGTCCTGTGACCTCATCCCACCATGTCCTGTGACCTCACCGCACCGTGTCCTGTGACCTCATCCCACCGTGTCCTGTGACCTCACCGCACCGTGTCCTGTGACCTCACCGCAACGTGTACTGTGACCTCATCCCACCATGTCCTGTGACCTCACCGCACCGTGTCCTGTGACCTCACCGCACCGTGTACTGTGACCTCACCGCACCGTGTCCTGTGACCTCACCGCACCGTGTCCTGTGACCTCACCGCACCGTGTACAGTGACCTCACCGCACCGTGTACTGTGACCTCTCAAATGACTAAAGCTACAACACCAGTGACATGTAACACTTTCCAAGATCGCAACTCACTCTCTCAAACTTACCCCTACACAACGTCTGCACAGCGTTCCCGAAAAACGTTATGGGAACTGTGTGTCAGCAGACATACGTACTCACATATTGGTTCCGTTTGTTTGTATATCGCGCAATCACACTGAGGGAAGGTGAGGGAGGGGGAAGCCCGTCTTTAAAACACACGGCCATTCATTCGCTCAGCGCTTGTGACTTCCCCGATGTGAGCGCAGGGTACTCCAGTCTCAGGGCACTGAAGGGGTTAAGAGCGATCGGCACGTAGTGCCTCTCAGTGCCAGACTCCTCCGGAATTCCATTATTCACACTGTCTGGCGATGGACCCACGGACTCGCAGACTAGAGTTTATTTTTCCATGAAAAAAGAGCCAGGAAAAGGGACTGCCTTTGTTCCCTCGGCTGCGGGGATCGGGCAGTAGCGCCAGGGTGCACACCAGACATTACAGGAAGGCACTCCGCTCCAGAAGGCCACGTCGGACTGCTGTCCGGGGCGCGGTGAATGGGAACCGACATTCATTTCTTCGCAGCTGATGAGAATAAGGGAGGAAGGGGGGGCGACCCTCAGCGCTGCTGGATGTGATTACCTTCCTCCCAGTACCGAAATGTCAAGATCAATATTTTAATAGCCCTCTATCACGGCGCAAGATTGGGCCTTCGCTTCTGATGCACGAGCACAATGAAGGGCCCGCCCCCTGGCGACCAGACGGCGCCTTCTGCTGGTAATAACAGCCCGGCGGCGAACCAAGTGCGTGCGGCAGCTATTAGACGCGGCGATGTCAACCCCACGGCCTATCCAGCGCTCCCGAGACCCACATCACATTAAAAGCACATGTCAGGTGGTGTCTCGGGGTCTGAGCCTTTAAAATGAAACGCGTTATCGAAGCGACGTAGCAGAGTCAATCACAAAAGCCCCTGAAAGGAGCCCCAACTCAGAGTATGCTGAGTTTAATAATCATGAGTTAGTGGGTCATGAAGAACGTCACCTTTCACAGCTTATCTTTTGACCTTTAGGAGCAGTGGTAAAACTGCATCTGCAGTTCGCATCTGCACAGGGAAAACAGTTTGGTGAAACCTGTTGGTTGGACTAGAGGAGCGTAACCCTTGGATACCCTGGCCACGTCGTTTTTTGGTTCGGGTGCCTGGTCACGTGGAAAGGTCAGCTAAGGAAGCTAAATCCTGCGTGTACGCGTGGCCCAGTTTGTTTTCCTCGCTAGTTTATTTCCCGTCCGACAGTGTAGTGGCCCCGGAGAGCCCTTTGGCCAGGGTTTCATTAATGCACGGGCTGCTTTGTAATCAGGGGGGAGAGAGGTAGGTGAAGGACCATTATCTCCAAGCAAGTGTCCTGATGAGGGTTCTCTGGGTTAGGTAACGGCCGAGAGGACATCAACTGTAAGGGTCTGTAAGGGGAGGACTCTTAGAAACTCTCTAGCTTCTGAAACGGTTCTCAGCTGATGGTAAAGAAATACTACTATTGCAAAGTGGGTTAAAATATGTCATTAATTCAATATTTGATGTAGAGGTTTTTTTTTTTTTTTCTCATTTAAGTTTTGGCTGAAATGACACCTAGATCGCCGAGGCAACAATGCCAAAGAAGAAGGCCAAGACCTAAGGAATTTTATATTTTTTTATGAGTGAACTGTGAGGGACCGACAAACAGCTGACGCCTATCGCCCTGCCGTCTGTAGGCGCCAGAGGGGTTTTCTACTGCTTATCTCAAGTGTTCTCAGTGTTAGCAAAACGTCGCCTGGAATGATAACATTCTCAATAGAAAAAAAGTCAGAGGAGGTCTATCAAAGGTTAGGTTCAGGTAGTGTGTCCGTATTAGTATGAAAAAGTTAGCCTGATAGCGTGCTAATGATTCTACCTGGCTTTCCACCACTGCTGTGGGAAATTGCCGAGGAGCATAGCCTAGTTAGTTACAAATTGTTTCTGGGGCGTGCTGTGAGTTTGACAGCCATTAAGCTGTCACATCCCAGTCTCAGAAATTGGCCATCCGTTATTACGTTGCGTTAGCAGCTCTCTAGGAAAACATTCATGTCCTTGACAGCTTTTTTTTTTTTTTTTGCATCTTGCAACTTGCATATTCAGTGCACCGTTTGCACGGCTGTGTGGGCTTGGAACCTCCCCCCACCTGAGATTAAAATCAGAAGCTGACCAAGAGTGCTGGAACTCTGACTTCCATATACTACTGAGATCCAAAGGCTGGCTCATTTACAAAGAACATCGTTGAATAAAAAATGTACATAAAATCTTGGTATTTTATATTCATGCCTGAACTCAAAACACTCCTCTGTATCATTTTAGTATTTATTCAGTTGTTATTTGGTTTTGCTCCAAACCATAATGCAACTGTCACAAAAGGAATGAATTACCATTGAGGAATAACATGGGGAATTTAACAAAACCATGGTGAAACCAAACGATACAAAAACTCCCAGGTTACCTTCCCCTCTGGGAAGGCACATCCACAGATCCCTTTGCTGTGCTTGGAGAGGACCAGCAGCCTGTGGACAGAGCCTGTGGACAGAGCCTGTGGACAGAGCCTGTGGACAGAGAGATTCGGAGGGAGATCCCTCTCCAGTGATCTGTGATGAAAACTGTTCACACGGAGAGCAGTTCTCTTTTTCTCTGTCGGCTGTTGGATAAACTTACCTCCTCCTGGCACGCATGCGGACGCGAGAGGAAGGCATTGTTGTTGACTAAACAGAGCCACTAATGAACGGGGCCTGGCATTTTCCTGACCTGCACTGCGTGTGCGATCGCTTTCAAACCATTGTACCGGCTGACGCAGACAGGCAAAGATGGGGCCGTCTGACGGTGGGGATAATTTGGTCTCCGCTACATCTGAGGTCAGTGACAGGTCCCGTCGCCCGGCGATCCCTTGACCCGTTCCGCGGCCTGAACCGGTCACGGCAACAGCTGACCTGTCTGCCCTCCCGCTGAGTGGACCGAGTGGACTGAGTGGCACATAGCCGCCTGCAGGGTTAAATGGTTAGCAGGAAAGGGAGGTTTTCGCGGCGCTAAGCGCCACTTACCCTCCGTGCACACCCAGCTGAGCAATAGCTTTCTCCCCCAAAATGGCCTTTCTGTTCATCCCCCTCGGCAGAACGAACTCCCCACGGGTGTTACATCTGTACGGGGTACAGACTGTGCACTGTGCTGGCTAAATCCCACAGGTGTCACATCTGTATGGGGTACAGACTGTGCACTGTGCTGGCTAAATCCCACAGGTGTTACATCTGCACAGGGTACAGACTGTGCCAGGTAAATCCCACGGGTGTTACATCTGCACGGGGTACAGACTGTGCACTGTGCCAGGTAAATCCCACGGGTGTTACATCTGTATGGGGTACAGACTGTGCACTGTGCCAGGTAAATCCCACGGGTGTTACATCTGCACGGGGTACAGACTGTGCACTGTGCTGGCTAAATCCCACATAGTGTTACATCTGCATGGGGTACAGACTGTGCACTGTGCTGGCTAAATCCCACAGGTGTTACATCTGTATGGGGTACAGACTGTCCCCTGTGCCGGCTAAATCTCACATTGTAATCCCAACATTACAAACAAGAATACGGTGCTCATTTTAAAACCCTTCATATAGCTGAGTGCTGTGTGTGTGTGTGTGTGTGTGTGGGGGGGGTGTAGGTTTTGTAGCTTCAAGCTCACTTAGGAATGAAGTTAAATGAAGCATTAGCATAGCGATTTATTAAATCAAAAGTATATATATGTGTATTGAATGGGTTCTGCGAAAGGTTCGGGATTTGCCCAGGTTTTACTCCATACTCATATATTAGTGCATCCCATCTCAGTGAAGGAATTAGAAAAAGGTTCAGGTCTGTTTTAAAGGGCAGTCTTTAAAACATGCTTATCTTTCACTGGAATTCACAATGTTAGCTTATATAAACCTTTAAACGCATACGACCCTTGTAGAACCATTGTGTATGTCATTAAAGTGACATAAATTCAGTAAGAAAGATTTTTTAAAGACAGGCATTTCTTTGCCAGAGAAAATCTGAACCAGGGTTGACCAGGTTTTAATCAAGTTCTCTGCTTTAAAAGTTGATTTCATTTAAACCATTTTGACAGCTTTCATTATGACTCAGCGCCCTCTCATTTCACACTGAGGACTCCCGAGCCTTTTCATGGTAAGACACGTGGCAACAGAATGGCTGTCAAAGATTAGATGAGCTCTTTCATGTCAGATCCAAACCAATTATCTAAAGAAACGCTCTTTACAGGTTTTACTGTAGACGTGAGCCTTATTTTAAAGTTCTTCTGGTGCATGCTCTCACAGTCGCTATAACTGACCCGATTGGCCGATAATATAACTGAGGTTGGATCGGCCAAAAGCACGGGCCCGTAAGGCACCTGCATGTTACATTTACACTTCAGGAAGCTGAGTCTTGGGCGGGCCCACCTCTGACACCAGTGTGGAGGGCCATGCGAGACAAGGCTACATCGAGACGTTTCCGTCTCCCCGGGAAAGACAGTCGGCGCTGTCGCTGCTGCAGGTTCGAGGATCCTTGCTCCAGCTCCAGTTCTCATCCGTTCCTCTCCATTTCTTCTGGGTCTGGTGGAAGACCTCTAAATAGAACTTGAGAGCGCTCCTCTGTCAAAACTAATGCAAAAGTTATAATTGGCTTTCTTATACCTTACATTACTTTTGAAAATAGCAGGAAGAAATGTGTGGTGTGATAAAGTTGTTGTCATACTGTAATTCATGGTAGTCAATTAGGGTGTGATTAGTGTGGAACGCGCGCCTCTGTGCTTTCTGATTATAAACACGCAATAAATCATCCGCTAACTCTGCTAACAGCTCTGTCTGGCACAATTCAATTAAAGAAGGTATTTCTAATTAACTTTTAGGTTAATTGCTCCTTGCAGGTCTTTTGCTGTTTGTGGCCGTTGGCTTGGGATCATATGGGAATCATTTATTATTATTGTTGTTATTATTATTATTATTATTATTATTATTATTTATTTATTTTTTTTGACATCACGCTGATGTTTGAAACTAATTGCAAACACTGTGGTCTGCTGATTAGAGTGGATCCTTGCAATTAACATGCTTATTAATTATGTTGGAATTAAACCTGGATTAAAGTTGCCACAGCTGGACAGGCATAAAGCACGATTACGCCGCTCTGAAGATTGTGTGTGGCTAGCCGAGCCCTGGTCTGTAACGCTGAAGAGCAGCACTGTTCCCAGGCCTCAGGGAAACGCGGAGTTCCTGCTTGCTCGTACTCCTTTAGAAATAGCTGACGGAACAGAGAGATTAAGGTAGGGAAGCTAAGAAACATTTGTGACGCTCCGGACACTGGGGTTGGACTACACCTGCCCTGCAATGTGGCATAAAGCAGGGAGGCAGTGTGATTTAGCGGGCAGCTCATGTGTTTTTGCACATACTGTTTTGAGGATAGAATTAAAGAGTTGAAGAAGCAAGGCCAGAAGTCTACCAGCCCCTATAGGGAAGGGACGTCCATTAAGATCCCGCTTTAAAAATGTAAGGACTTATTTTCTCCTAATGATTCTCGTAACGATCGTTGAGGCTGACTTTAAAAATGGAAGGACTTATTTTTTTCGTAACGATCGTTGAGGCTGACTTTAAAAATGTAAGGACTTATTTTCTCCTAATGATTCTCGTAACGATCGTTGAGGCTGACTTTAAAAATGGAAGGACTTATTTTTTTCGTAACGATCGTTGAGGCTGACTTTAAAAATGGAAGGACTTATTTTCTCGTAACGATCGTTGAGGCTGACTTTAAAAATGGAAGGACTTATTTTCTCGTAACGATCGGTGAGGCTGACTTGCTAGAATTTCCCTAGCGTTAATGACACCTCACTTACCCCAGAAAAGAAAGGGTGGAGTTCAGAGCCTGTATCTCTCATTTGCAGCCCGTAACGGAAAAGTCGATACCTTCGTCCCAGGTTCACGCAGATCGATGAAGAGTTGTCGGCAGTAGGTTAATGATATATAGGCCACTTACGGCCATTAACCTCTAATTACTGAAGGGCCATCATTTCATTCTTGATTAATTCTGTGCCCATTGCAAGGAGATCTAAGTTGTTGACCTAATGGATTTTTTTTTGCTACAGATAAACAAGAGCAACATGCCTAGAGGGTAGATTTCAAAACCAGGCTGCAGAAGTAAAAAGATTAAGTTCAAAAGCCCACTTTAGCGGCCTTATTAGCTTAGTGATTTCACTGTAATTACTCTGAAGTAATTACTGTAATTACATGTTTAGAATTATTTAGCTGATTTACTAAACAGAACTGAGTACACCACGGTGTGGCTGTGGAGTGACAGTGACAGCCACACTGCTGACATGCACGCATAGCAATCCGCACCCAGAGGGTTCAGGCACGCTTTCTTTGGCACAAGACCCCAACCCAGACACACCCAGAGCCCTGGCAGAGGATGGAGGGTAATCTATCCCACCTGAGGAGCACGGGGGCGTATGGAGGGTTTCCTTTATAGAGAAACCCTAACATAGAGAAACCAGTCGCCACCGAGGTGATTGCCACCGAGGTGATCACCACTGCGTGATTCGCAGATTAGTCCTGAGCCTGCAGCCGCCGCCCGTACAGAGGGGCGCAAACCTTCATTATCCGCCCCAAATGCATTGCTATATCTCTGAGACATTCTCTTTACTGTGCGGTCCAAATCTTGATTTTATTCTATGATATAGCTTACACAGCCATTAAATTTAGTCATAATTGCTTTTTTAGTGAGACTCTATTGATTTTTTTAGGTAGACATGCATTTATTGTAGAAACAAACTCATACAATGGGTCAGAAAAAAAAAATCAATATTAACAAAAAGGAAGAATTTTCCGACAAGGCTCAGCAGACCACAGAAATCTAAAATGATCGTGCTATAAAGATTCAACACTGTTGATTGGATTCAACTTCTCATCTGCACAGAAGATCATTTTATTTGGGCTGCTAAAGAAAACCAGCTTTTCTTTGTTGATCTTTAAAAATTCTGACGCTCTTATTTTGTCTCAGTCCTTGTCTTGCTCTGCCTCTCACTTCCTAAGTTTAAGTCTATAAAGTGTCCAAACCTCAAAGGAAACTTTCTGACACAGTGGACAGTTGTCCTGTTCATTTTGTTTTCAGTAAAGCCCCATAAAATGTAAAGAAAAAGAAGCAATTCTACGTTAGCTGCTCCAGAGTAGCACTGAGGTGGGTGACACAAGCTCACCGCTACGTTAGCTGCTCCAGAGTAGCAC
>JAOYSI010074072.1:0-19036 GCA_025775065.1 Hiodon alosoides | reverse complement strand
AAAGCCGGCAAGAAGCCGGAGAACCCGGAAGTGTGTTTCTCGGTTATTCCTGAACCAAGCACGGCGGCGTGCTACAGTATTGTCCGTTTGTGCTTGGGTTGCTGGTGCCCCCATTCCTTTGGCCAGGTATGACTTTAGACTATTTCCCTGTAACACATTTTAGTTGTTTTATGTGTGGCTGCTATTGTAAGTCAGTTAGTATTTGTTACTTAACATATTTACCATGTTGGATTTTAATCATTGCCATTCTCAAGATAAAGATTAAGATCTAATAGCCCTAGGGGAAGGGAAGGTCCATCAAGTTGAAATATGTAACTATGTCAGTTTGTGGTTGTAGCACCTTGCTGGCTCCAGTACAGGACCTGATCAGTGCTAAAGCTGTGAGTGGTAGGCACCCTGTGGTGGAGTATGTTTATTGATGGAACATTTATGAGCAATGCACGGCTGGAAATTTGAATACTAATGTTTTAATTTTCCTCTCTTCAAGGAATCGTGTCAGCAAATGGCAATGTTTCCCACAGACAATCATCACTAGGGTGGGGTCTGAGTTGGGGGGCTGTGGCAATCCAAAGGGGAGGTTGTGATTCTAGCTCAGTATGTTCTGTACCAGACATTTGGAACACAATTGAACTGACATTAATAAATCATAATAAAATGTAATATTATCGTAAAATGTAATACATTTTTTTCTATATTATCAAAATCCATGCCTCATAGGTTTTCTTGTTCTCCATGGGGATATCACATAGCTTACAGAATCATCTTAATTGCAATGGGGTGCCTTTGAACCAGGAGGTGGCATAGTAGTTAAATTTAGGTTGCCAGGTCACTACACCATAATTTGTCCAAAGATTTTGCAGAAAGCCAGTCAGGTAAGTCAGGTAAGAAGTTGCTGTGCTGTGACTAGTGCAAAACACTTTGAACAAGCTTACAGACCGTGCCTTGTGAAAGTATTCACTCCCTTCCGAGGATGTCACATTAATTGGAATCACCGATTATTTTTCGCAATTTTTCTCTACCAATTTGGAACGGCCAATAGTTCTACTGAATCTTGGTTCATCGCTACAACTCCTTACACCACACATGGGGAGGGTAAGGAGGTACGCCTAGGCTAGTCTCCTTCGAGCCACCCGTCTCTTTTCCACTCTGCAGGCTACACAGCTCACACAAGAAGTTTAGCACGATTGGAGGGGAGGCTCCTCCCTCTGGACGCTACTGCAAGCCCACAGATGTCAGGGAAGTCGCTAGAAGAACCTCATTAGCAATGACCCCAATTTAACCCACCCCAGCCGGAGCGGCGCTATGCCAATTATGTCTTCCGGTCACAATCAAATAATGACATGAGATGAATCCAAACTGGAATTCAAACAGTCTGCACACGGGTGGAGATGCCACACTTTTTTAAGGGAGTGTTTTTATACAAAACTATACAAAAAAATAAACTCTATAAAATATTCCAATATAAAGACAGGTGTGCCTGGATTTAATTCAGAATAAAACATCAGTACCAAAGTAATTTTTATGATTTACTTTTGCAGTAAATAATTAATTTGCAGTAAATTTTAGACAATTGCCGTTTTCAGCATTTCAAATCTTATGGGAAGAGGAATACTGCAGGAACTCTTCATTTTTAATGCAATACCAATACCGAAATATGGATGGGAAAGATAATTTTGAGTTCCTACATAGAAGTAGGCTACGCATTTTACCTTTACCTGCGTTATTGTAAGTGTGTCATTATAATTGCACAAATCAGATGCGTTCAATTAAAAAAATGTATGTAATAAATACAAATTACTTTAAAACTACTACGCTTAAACTAAGTTAACTTATTCGTATGTGTCCTCCACCACATGTCCAAAAATGGGAATACGTGCCAGGATTACGTAACGTTTTAGATGCGCGCAAAGGTTTTACTACGCTTCACTCACGCTTGAGTGCATAACGAGGCCAATTGTACTATACCTATTACAAACCATTCCATGACACAAAAGTAAAAAACCAACAGAAACTAAACTGCAAAAATCAGGCGTGATAAGTCGTTTCTGGGATGTATTTCACAGCGTTGCGTGCTCATTGCCATTTGTTGGTTAGAGGCGCTTTTATCGAAAAACAGCTATGTCGCTACCGGTTTGTTTTGGCGAACTCGATCGCCCGTAATCGTGAACAAAATCTTCCTTCACCTTTAATAGAGTACGATCACGGTGGTTTTTCATTGTTCGATTTTAATCCAGTTCTCATTGTCTCTTCGACGCTCTTTACCTATTCTTGTGTGTGCGCTCGCATCCGACTTCAAAACGCGTAACGCTAGAGCAAACATTTCAACATCTACACGATGGTAATAAACAGTACAGCCGCATTTATGCTACCCAATTGCGAAATTTTGAGATCTTCGTTCGTTTTCGGAAAGCCAATCCCAGTTTGTCTCCGTGGTGATTTTTATTTTTCAGCAAGCTTTGGGCGCTCGGCTGTTTCCGTATGGAGTAGTAATTACAGTAGAGTCTGCGTTCATACGCGCAACACGAGCACATCAATTGGTTGGGTCAGCGTTATAGAAGTGTTAACATATTGCTCAACTGATTGCAAGAAAAGATAATAAAAAGAAAAAATTGAAAATGGATACCGCTAACCAGGTACGTTCAAAATGAAAAGAGGGGTTACTTCCCTACATGTTATAACATGGGGTATTTAAATATTTGCAAACTGTAAAGGAAAACAATTTAAATGAAACAAACAATGCCTTCAAATTCCTGCAATTATTCTTTGATTTTCTAGATCGTGTCCGTTGGAACATTTGGAGTGCTAAAATTACCTCTTGGATTTATACGCGTTCTAGAATGGGTAAGTTTGGTGTTTTGAAGAAACACGTTTTCTTGTTTGTTCTGTACTGCCGTCGACGAACTTCTTGAAGTGTTTATAGGTATCCCGTGGCAATATAATATATTTTGTATATATGTTCTGAAAACATTAATTAAATGTCCCATTAGAAACTATACCCAGTTTTATTCGGATACTACATTTGGAATCATTGTGGACTGCACTAATACTTGTGCCTTTGATGTTTTGCACAAATACATTTCCGCTTCGCTTTGTGAACTACATTATCATTCTGACATGTGTGCCTAAGGTATAAATACGAGCTTGATCTAGTTTTGTTTTGTATCATTTGTTTAAAAAATGGACAAAGTTCAAGTTTGTGAAATGTAGTGTTAAAAGCTTGGATTTATTTATCGCCACGAAGAAACAAACACTTCGATGTTCGTATACAGACAAAAAAATCTACCGTCTTTAATGTCTCTTTAGACGTTGTGTTGATTGAATATCTTTATAATGAATACATTATTGCTTATATTCGAAATTGCCGCGAATTCTCTTCTCTTAATGTTTTAGTTCTTTAACTATATTATTAACGAATTAATTTGAATAGAAATTATGACACGAATCACATATTGTGTGAAGTATTTGTTCAATGGTTAGCTATTGATATACACGATAAAAGACTATATATTGCTCACTTTAACTGTACCTCTACAGTCCCGGTGTTGTTCAATCTTTGAATCTTGTGGCTACACAAATATATGTATGATTGATATAAATATATCAGAGTAAACATACACACTACTGTTGTCTGATGAAACGTATGAGCAGTGCGGTGATTTGAGCTACACTCATAGCTCAGCGTATAATACTGCCCGATCCTGTTCGGGGACCAGAATGCTTGATATATTGGAGATATCCTGAAATATATATATAAATATTTAGACTTGGGCAGAAGCGTGGTTGAATTATGCGTCCAATGGATGTGTATTGTTGGATTAAATGAACCATTGTACTCTGTGTTTGTGAATTGTGTGACTAGGCAGAAGGGGGCTCGTGTATTTCATTTTAGAACTGAGCAGTCACTGCTGGGGTATGCCGTTTTGAGTTTGGGTTGTTTAGCTGTATGAAGCTGTGTGTGAGAGATCGGGTATTGTATGGAATGGTAGAAACCAGTCTTGTACTGTGTTCTTTTAAGTCGTGTACAGGGTCAGCAATAGCAATGGCCAAGCACAAATTGATCCAATGGGCCATGTTGTATGTTCAAGATAGACCAGATTCCGATTTTTTGGTAACTGACAAAAAGGATGCACACGGAAGTGCCTCCCCTCCCATGTCTCATACAACCACGTCTTGAGCTGTCCATGTTGTTTTCATCTGTGTTTTAATTATCCATGTTACATTCGGCTATAAATCACATGGACTGTTGTCATTGGAAGAGGCTGCCTTACAGATTGAAAAGTGACACGCGGCCTGGACACACGCTCAAGTCAGACCGCTCACGGAACGTTAGGTGTGAAATGGGTTTAAGATCTTGAGTCGCCGCGGTGCCATGTCACGGAGCAACAGAGACGGTGACTGCCTTTGACAACTCTCATCATAGCCACGCACAGGGGGCGAACAGCTGTGTCCAACATTAATCCGAAACTCCAAACAACCCACCTGCTTGCACATTCTTTCTGAGGGCCTGCTCTCAGAACCTCTGAAGCGTTTAGTCAGAACGTTTACTTAGCAGCGCAGTTAGGGTCCTATTTTGTCTGTTATTTCATGTGCTGGCTGGGCCCCGTCCTGCAGGTGTTCACTTAGCAAAAGGTCGGCCAGGTCTCACTTTGACCTTCGTCTTGGACTGACATTGAAGGTCACATCTATGTTTACTTGTCATATGTTAACATATACTACTATACTACTATAAGTCCGTACAATTTAAAGAAGTAGTTTTATTTGGCCTGGCTAACGCAGGTCATTCTTCAGTAATAAGTAGGTCCATTGTGGAAATTTCATTATTTCAGGCATTTTATGTTTGTGACATTATGCTGGAAGGAGAAGGAATATGCACTGAATATTTCCATATTTATGTATGTTTGCATGCTTGACAAGGAAATGTGGCAGTTTAGATTTATTTTCTTGTGCATTTAGCCCAGAGAAAAATGAGCCTTAAAAATTTTCCACTTGCAGATGTGAGCTCAATCTAGCCTTCTATTCCTGAATGTCCAATTATATACCATCATATGTTTTGTTTTTGTTCTTTTTGTTCTTTTTAACAGATCTTTTTGATGTTGTTTTAAATGCCCTGATAATAATAAAAGGTGGGCTGCTTGGCTTTTCTTTTTTTGGTTTCTGTTCAGGAGAATCGTGGATTGGTCCAGTTACGCTCAACATAGTGGGTATTGTGTTAAGGTTAAATGGCTGAGGTTTACGTACCAGAAGATGTGCTGCCATTGTAAAATTAAACAGCATTGTAACTTTATAGCTGTATAGTTAAACATGTAGTGAAAAGCAAGAAATATTAGTCGATCTGGATGAGAGAGTTTGCTAACCGACTAAATAATGCAATTTTACTTCAATTATTTTTGTGTTATCTAATGCATAAGTGATAGGGGGGGATTAACAGTTAACATGGTACAAGACGTGTTTGTTAATTGGTTACATGGGTGAGCTGTAATTCATTTCACTTGAAGTGGATCTCCCTGGCATGTTGTTAAAATTCTGCAAACAGCTGGAAGCTCCCGTTTCGGAAATCGAACGGAAGGCGTCCCCGGAGATGTGCCGCGCGACGATGTCTCTTGGGCCCCAGAGTGTTCAGAGCCCGAGCCCCTTGACCCAAATTAGACCCGGATCTCCCCGTAATCCGCTTGAGCGAGAGTGTCAGTCATTGCCAGGGTTTTTCCCCGCGTGTGTGTGTGTGTGTTTGTGTGTGTGTGGTGGGGGTTGGTGTGGATCACCGTGGGGTATAACACACCAGTCACAGGACTCCTCTCGGTCTAGTTCAGTTTGTGAACAGTGGGCACTGGGGCTTGAAACCTGGCCGAGTAATACGGAAGATTTGAATATTGGTGCTTATTACTTTCCCCTTCTGTGTTCTTGAGCTGGTGACCAGGCTATCTGAGTCTCTCTCCGTTTATGTCATTGTAGACATTGAAACAAGCTCCATCAGTTCCATTAGTTCTTGGCACTTTAACCTGGCTGATTCATTCGTTTAATGGTCATGAGTTGTTGCACTCATTTGGTAATAGTCCGAGTAAATGATGCTCTACAATAATTGTGAGCCCAGTCACACAGATGTTGCTTTAAGTGTTTAACACGTGAGGCCCTTTTTCTCAGAGCCCCTGTCGTGCAGTGTTGTTCTCAGAGCCCCTGTCGTGGAGTGCTGTCCTCTTGGCCCCTGTCGTGGAGTGCTGTCCTCTTGGCCCCTGTCGTGCAGTGCTGTCGTCAGGGCCCCTGTCGTGCAGTGTAGTGGGGTTTGCTCTATGGACATGGTTCCTTGGATGCACATGCTAAAGAACATGGTTTGGGTTTCAGGGAGTCCATGGCATTGTGCACCTTGGTGATGGTTGTTGTTTACCTGTGCTTGTGCTCATTATGTTCACTTCCTTTGCATGCGGTGTTTACCTGGGGAGACTAACTCAGGTCGCAGCTGCATCTCTCTTCTTTACTCTGCTGGACTGCCCTGCCAAACGCTTCCGAGTCTCCCTTCTCCCAACACCGCATGTTCGCTGGTTCCACTCACCTTCTACTGCTACACACTTGCCGCTCTGATGTTGTACATGTAGAAAGCCCATATCAGGAGTGACCCTTCAGCACAGAGACTCTTTTAAAGTATTTCAGGTTGTGCCTCATTTGTTTACCATGCAGTAGGTTTTCTCAGGTGCATTCCTGTGGTTAGGCTGTGGGGGGAATAAATAAATGAATGACACAATCGGTACTCTATGTTGCAGGTGAGAAAGTGGTCCTGACATAGCCATTAGGAAAGTTACACCTTCTGTGGCCCTACAGAGGAACTTGTCAGTTGCGGTTTTGTGTACCTTTTCTGTGTCGGGTTAGTCGGATGTGGCGAATTGCGACAGGGCACCAGCAGAAGAACGTTTTCTTGATGTGGAACACGTGCCCTTGGGGATATTTAGAACAAACCTTCCTCACAGACAAGAGAGCATCTTTTTTCATTAAGTTAATCGGTTAGGGTGGGCAAATGTATAAAGTGCGCTGTTGAAGGTGTCATGAGCAAGGTGTATTAGGATAACCCAATATTTCTGACATTACTAATGTGTGGATACAGGTAGGTTCAGTACTACTTAAAATACTAGTGGGAGAGAAATGTATGGTGCATCAAATGTCTATTTCCCTCAAGTAAGCACAGTACCTGTGCCTTAGTAGAAAAGTATAGGTAGTATAATGCCGCGTAAATGACCCCTGTTGCAAATCAGTTTATCCTTGGTTCTTCGGAAAGCACCCTTGTAGATGTCAGTTCTCATGAGGTAGCCTGCATCTCCCGCTTCTTGTGACCTTGAGTTTGCCCCCTGTGATCGTTTATTCCCCAAAGTTTGCCTAGCAACTCATATTTCGGCTAAATGAATGAAAAGAAGCCAATGACAATACGTCGCTTGACTGTGCGCACACAATGGATTGCGACGACAACAGCAACAGCACACTAAAAAAAAGAGTAAATGGCGGTTTGCGAAGGTTTCCAAACAGCCTCCGTGTGTTTGTTTACGTTAATGACACCACCAGTGGAAATAACAGCATCCGAACAGCCGGGAATCAGTGAGAAAAAAACGCATTGCGACTTCCCTGGGGGAAACGGATCCTTTCGCTCACGATGCCGAGGGTCCTTGGGAATGCGATGAGGCTATCTCAGGAAAGTGTTGGGGCTTATCACCCAGGAAACATGCAGCCTAATCCCCTTTTTTGGGGGTCTGTCTATAGATTGCTCCGTAGAGGGGTTTTGCGGTTTAAAAACTTTTACAAATCTAATTTCTTTTCACAGCTCTGAGTCCTCCTTTCCTAAACAATGGAAAATAATGTACAGATATGTTGTAGCGTTACTGTAAAATGAGCTACCTGGTTTTAAAAACAAAATCATAAAAAATGTTGCTGTAATGATGTGTTCCATTTTACTATGTGAAAAATGCGCCAACACTTTGTGTCCACAAATTAGTACTAACAGTTTGACAATAGCCCTAGGGGAAGCAGAGTGAGTTAATGAAATGAATGTTCATGAAGGGGGCAGTATAATGATGGGAAAATGCAACAAGTCAAGCTGCAAGACAGGTTTCAGTGTAGCAGCAAGGTCACATTCAGGGTTTGTGATCAGGACGGGCCTTGCCTGTTCATTGTGATTGGCAGCAATTGCTCTGTGCAGGTTTTGACACCTGGCACAAAATGAGTCTTGTTAATTTACAGCCCCAGTTTGAGTAGAACCCCAGGTATGTCTTTTTCTTAGTATTTTATGTGTTATTATTGTAAAAAAATAGTTAAGGTAAATCTGGGAAACATTTTTTTCGCAATCTTCTGGGCCTTTGCTAGCGAAACACCCAGTTTAATCCACATTTCTTTTCACGCTGCCTGTCTAATTCCCAGAAATCAGGAGAGCAGCTCTTATGCAGATGCTGCCAGCCGGGGATGTGAGATTTGTTTAATTTCTGCTTATTTTCATAATGAATTTTTCTGGCTGCTGCGGCTGGCGCGGTTTAGAGCGACGTTGGCGCCTATTTCTCGGCTGGCTTCTCTTTACAGTGCTGTAAAACTTTAGGCTCTGCTGCTTCCTATAATGTCTCTCTTAGGATTTGTTTGAATTAGGGATGTAAATAACTTAAAAAAAAAAAAGATATTTTATATTATTTTAAATTGCAGCCAACTACTGGACCTACGTAACTTATTTGTAAAAAGTCGCAATTTAAAGACCGGTCCTAATTATCAAGCTTTCCGCTGTTATGTAATTTAAGGCAACGTTTTATTGATGATAAAAAAGTGTAACTACCAGCAGGTGTTTCAGTGAATCCGGATATATCATTAAACAACTCTAATTAATGGCACGAAGTCCAGGCAGATCTGACAAGATCCAATTTTTGGTTCAAAGGAAGCCTTGAAAATTGGTTTGTAATTAGTAATTAAATCTACATCATCAGTGGTTCCACCAGCTGCCATTTCACGCTTCTCACAAGTAGAAGAAATCCAATGGAAACAAAACACATTCTTTGCAAATCTGATGTAAATGCGGTCTGATCAGCTAGCAAAGGTTGCTACTTATAAGTAGCCAGAGCAGGGGCACGTAACTAATTTATGAACCGCAAACGCAAGATAAGTAACAGAAGTGCGGACCCCTAATGTAGCAATCCCACCTACTAAAATTCTAAATCTGATTGGATGATTTTACTTTCACTCTGCAAACAATTTCATTCAGGCCCTTCAGAAGATGCAGAGGATAAGTAGCCAGTTACCTTCTCTGTGAGAAGGCTATTGAACTTTATCATATTAGACATGTTTACATTTACTGTGTTATTCTCATGAAATGGTTCCATGGTTTCGATCTTCAAGCTATGATCGAAATATGACCCTAATCGCTCTGGGAAAGTATGGAATAAACAAAAGTGAGGGGTGCGTAGTTTGCTTTTATTTATTTATTTATTTATTTTTTTGAAGGCACAGAATGATCTATATATGCTTGAAAAGCTCTATGGTAGACAAAAATACCAATCAGAAGGCTATTGCTTGGGCTAAAAAACGCAGTAGTAAACCAGTAAAAAACCTATTTGAAAGAAACATTTCGGTAGTTTCAGTTTAAGGGTTGGTGTGCCGGCTCACTGAAATAAATGGGCTGAGTTTAAAGACAGAAACTAAAATGTATGAACTGATTAACAGTAAGACCTTATCGGCAAGACAAGTGCTTTACTTGTTTAGACTTATTCCTAGGCTGTAGTTTGTGTACATTTCCATGCAGTTGTCAGGTGCTCGTTTTCATAGCCATTAGAGTCCTTAATGTGTGTGTATTTTGTTGAAAAGAAAATTATTTTGCTAAATTGTGGTGAAATTACTGTTCCACAATAATTTTTCTGCAAATATGGCTGATTTTGACATTTTAAACGAAACCTGTTGACATCCACAATTTATTGGTTTGCCAGGCCTGTTCCTGACGACGCTTTGCCAGCACGGTCCAGCCTGTGAGGTTCAGAAAGCAGTGCTCATGCCTGCCTTGTTCCCGAGGTTTCTCTTCATGAATCGTCGAGTGGAAAAAGAGGTCGGCTGTCAGTTATTACCTGGTTAGGTAACAGAAGTGTGGTTGAAGAGCTAAATTCAGATCCCATTTAATACGATAAAAAAAACGGTATTCCTGTCTAAAGGAAAAGCTAACATGGGTTTGTCTAGTAAAGATGGACAAGAAGCAAAAAGGTCTTTGTTCTGCTTCAGAGTTTTTGACAGTAATTTAAAAGCAGGGAGACGTGTAATCCTTTTGCAGTAAGTGTAAATAATCTGAAAGATACTGTGTAGTTTAGGTTGCAGATGCCCCCAAACAAGGAGTCTTGGGTTATTCCGGCAGGTATTATCATTGGGTTATTGCGACAGGAATTATCATTGATTTATTCCGGCAGGTATCATCATTGGGTTATTGCGACAGGTATTATCATTGATTTATTCCGACAGGTATTATCATTGATGGGAGATGTAGAGGATGCACTTCACTGCCTCTGTTGATCAATCGACGCATTTCTCATGGGTTTATCCTTTTTAAAGCGGTCCTCATGCACGGTTTGAATACAGATGCGTGTGCAGGAGAGCTCTCACTGGGTTTCTATGGTCACTGTCCCTGAGGCAGGGGGGCGGGGCTGCATCGGCCCCTCTCCAGACCAGCGAACTGGCCTCTGCGGTTACGGTCAGATCGTGTCTCTGCCGGACGGCCAAGCTAGCTAACCGCTGTGACAGGCACTGGAGGGCAAGGAACTAGCTTTGCCTGGGTCATCTAACCAAGTCGCCATGGAAACCCAGGGGAGGGGGGGGCACTGTTATAAAAATAAATCGAAATTTTATGCCTGCTTATGGTTATAGTGAGGCTTGCAAGAAAGGCTAGGTTCCACAGACTAGAGCATGGCCGGATGGGCTGAGTAGCTCTCTGAAATACAATTTCACATCCAAGGACTATTAAACATCTGACCCAGAAATTATTTCCATTTTTAAACGGGCACTTTCACAGGTTTCCTGGCAATGTTGAGTCATCAAAACATACCCCCCTGGAGATCCCATCTCACTTCATTGAAGAGGCCACTGTAACGAGACCATCACCTACTTACAGAATATTCATTAACAATCAAATTAGACTACAATTTCTGTGAAGGGAGGCTGAAACCATCAAATCCACCAAGAAGCAAACCCTTTAAATTACCGCCACGCCGTTCACAAAATCAAGTTTAACCCCTAAACTACGGCTTTTTTTGTACATCGCTCTGGATAAGGGCGTCTGCTTAAAGACTAAAATGTCAAATGTAAAATGATCCGCTGAGAAAAAAACAGGCTGATTATCATATGATAGAGTAACAAAAATTAGATGAGCCCGGTCCAGGCTGGAGGCCGTTTTGTGCAGGTGAGTCAATTCAGTATATATATCTTCAATAGGTCCACTTGAATACCATTTTAGCGAGGATTGTATATCACTAGTATACCACCAGGCCCTGCCGACCAATCACAGCTGGATTAATTAAACTGAATCCAATTAAACTATTTACTGAATTAATTAAACTTTAGCAACTCGCTCATGGATGCAAAAGCAATACCCCCCCCCCACCGGTCATGATTCAAACCTGCATCCTGACAAAGCCGTAACTAAAACAGGTGCATGCTTTAACCACTACTCCCCCTGCTGCCAAAGCTTTGGCATTTGCACTCAAAGCATTAATATAGCTCCCGGTGGAGGCCAGCAGAGGATGGGCTCCCCCTTTACGCGAGTTAAGGTTGAATCCTAGTAGTTTAGGGAATTTTTCCTTTCCACTGCCATAGGTGGACTTTCTGGGGGTCCTGGCCAGTTTTTTCTACCATTCTCTCTTTAAAGCGTGACATGACATGAAACGTGTAAAAAATAAAATAATTGCACCGTGCAAAAACAAAGTGATTGATTGATTGGCATGTACTGTGGGAATTTTACCCGAATTTTTTACATTTTAAAAGATGAAGGTTATCCCTAATGAAGTAATCTGAGGGACAGTTTATTTGTTCAGCCTCAATTGCTTTTCCTATTTTCTGCAAACAGGCGTAGAATTGTGTACCATCACTGCCTTGGCAGCGCAGCGAGTGGAAACTGGATTGTAGCAAACGCTTCCGCATCAGTGAATAGCAGGATATTTTTAACCCGCGTGGCTAAATATCAGAATGATGAGCGGAAATAAGCATCTCCGTCGGCCTTGCTCCTTATGCCCTCGGTCCTCATTTCAAGCCTTCACGCTTAAATCTCGAGGCAATGCGGGGAAACGCTTCAGGAACGCAGGAATTATACAGGCAAATGGAGATGGAACTATCCTTTTGAGTGGAGCTGCGTCCGATGACAGACACGGTTCTCAATGGAGTTGCTTTAGTGTTAGGGTGAGTTAGGTCAGTGGGGGCATGAGAACCGATGTGGCATAGTTGTTAAAATTTTGGACTTGTATCGGGAAGGTTGCTGATTTGAATGAGAGAAGTGGCATCCTTTCGGCAAGGCAATTAACTTGAATAACTTCATTAAATATCCTGTTAATGAACAGATAAAGCATAATGTAGTAAGATGCATCTCTTTGGCTGAAACCAACTAAACAATAATTAGTATAATAATGATGCATTGAACTGCACTTTCAAGTGCTTTTATAGGTTATTTTTCGCCTATTTCTTTACAGCTTATTACTAACATTCTCTTTCTCTGTAACTCTCTCTCTTTGATAAGCTATGATAAAGCCTGTTTCGTTAGAATGTTACATTCCAATGGACACCTGAAGTGGCACAAATATACATGTGGCGGTCTGCTTTAGTCCTGGCTCTAGACTGTTGAATGGCAAATTAAATCTCAATGGAAATTGTTAGAGGATACATTAAGTCTTCGTGCGTATGTGTTTTACAGGAATGTTTGTTTAAATATAAAAAAAGATTTCGCCGTAGATTAGGGTCCTCAAACATAAAAATTAAACATAATCCACTTCAGTCTAAAGATTTCTCTACTGTGACTGACAGTATGACAGTGCATGAAAAACTGCACAGATGGTTTACTGGACAGTTTGTGGTACGTGTTTCTAAATTCTCATTAATCTTTTAACATGCTCGATTTACCCCATAATTCTGTTTTGTTGTAGAGTTTTTGTTCAGAGGCAAGAACAAGGTTTTAATTGCTTTTTCATTTTTTAAAACCAAAGGTATTAACCTGTCCTTTGTAAGCTCAAATTCTAGCTAGGCAGTTTTCAAAGGACCTTGACCCGAAATTAATATGCAGATGTTATTGAAATTCCCCGTACCTATTCATCAGCTATATAACCAATGGGCCTCCTTCTCTGTCTTCCATGCATCTGTCTCCCTCTCACGCTCTTTCTCGCCCGTCCTTTCTCTCGCCTTCCACATGTTAAAATGGAGCCTGCTAATTGTGCTGGCTGTCGGGCCCCCTCAGCGATGGGGTGGTTTTATAATCCCTGCTCATGCAGCCCAGGAACAGAGCCTTCATCTCTGCCCCACGGAACGCAGCTGGGAGAAGCAGATAAACAAAACGGCAAGGGGGGCTTAGCGGCGGGGGAGAAAATCACGCGCACACGCACACACATATTTACATTGTGCTGGTGGCATGTCCAAAGATTTCCACAGTGGGGCGAGAGAGGGGGAGCAGAGTGTGAAAACTCTGTGAAAAAGGGATGGCGGCGAACTCGAGCGGTTTTTGATGGGCGGTGTGCCTGCGCGTATGCGTGCGTGTAAACGCGTCACGTGCTCGGACACACTGCAGCACATCCGATGAGGCCCATGAAACAATGGCCGCGTGGTTTCTGTGCCTGGGTCCCTCGCTCCTTTGGGGTGGATTGAGCAGAGTGCCACGTCTGTCGTGCTGCAGCTGAGCCGCCGCGCTACATTATTCACTTATTTGCTAAGCAGATGCTCCTTTATAGAGCCATTTACAAACAATTAGTATTTAATGACAATTAATACAGCAGGGTGTTTAAGCCATCCAAATTAAATACCTTTCCCCATAGTACAACAGAACTTTCCATTTTTGGGACTGAAACCAACAACTTTTTGGCACCATTCCAGTTTCTAAATCACTATAACCCAATGCACTGAAAGACCCATTGAATTGGTACCTCCGAAGTCTTTGGCCACCATATCCCTGGCTTGAATTAAAAAACCATTAAAATGCGAACAGACTGGCGGTAATAAACCTGTAAATAGCCTCTTAAAGTAGGTGATGCAAACGGTACTGTTTTTTTTAAATCTGGTGTAACAAATGACTCTCTACAGGGTGTCCACTGAGCAGTTAAATTTGTGTCATTATTAAAATGCTGCGCTGCAGCCAAGGGCATTGAGAGGCATATATCTCACTTCAAGTGTTCCTCCGAAGGCCCAGCGACACAAAGGCGCCCGGGATTCTGCCAGAATGTCCCCAGAGTTGGTTGCTGCAGCCCCTGCTCTTGGCTCGGTCCAGTGGAGGTCCATTCCATGCAGTTCCTGAATCGCCGGCAGACTGTGTAGGAAATTCTCCTGCATGCTGCTCGAGCCCCTTGTGGAGCTCCTGTACGAAATTCGACACTTATTGCCATTTTGAGTGAAAACGTTGATTAAAAATAATACTTGTATTTTTAAATGTGTCTAGATGTGTATATTCTCAACTGAAGTCTGCAAGGGAGTCCTGTGAATAGCGCGAATTTAATGGTGTGCTGCATAGAGCGCTGGGATTGGACAGTTGGTAATTGTGCAGTGAAGTGGCAAGGAAAATGTCCTCCCCCTAGGAAGAAATGGGAGCAGCCTGTTTAATTATACCGGTAGATCTGATAAGCAGGCCTCAGCTAGAAACCAAACCAGAAACAAATTGAAGCGCTATTATCACACAGTAACTTATCACAGGTAAGTAATTATCACAGGACAGTCCCTTGTCCCTGCTTGATCCCTCCTAGTGCTTATTTGAGGAGAACACCCCCACCTCCCCATTTTCAATCTAACAGTGTTCCCAGTTACATTATTGTCCTGGAAATTCAAGAATTTTGGGCACAGTCATCCAAATAGATACAGACTAATTATTAAAGGTTTAGAAGGGTACAATGATTCCCTTTATTAACTGTTGTCTTGGGTTTAGACACAAAAGGGATGTCGTCATCCCCGTAATTCTTCCTCGGTGATAGAGGGGCAAGCTTCCTGTTACTCCATTATATAATCTTTCGTTTACGGAGCGTTTGTTCAGAATTCTGCAAAATGACATTTCTAATAGCTGATTACATGAAACTCCAGAACGTCCAGTGTGTTCAGCTTTACGGTTGAACTTGTGTGTGTGTGTGTGTGTGTGTGTGACTTACTGCCTCTCTGTCGTTGAACAAGTTTGCCACTCAGTAGCTTTCGCACTCATCGTCAATGCATTTAAAAAGATTTTTAGATCTTTTCAGGTATTCTCAAAGAATTCCTACTTACTTATTTGTCTTTCCAGGTAGTTGTGGGCGGGATGCTAGGTACCAATGAGACTGTTTTAAATATTGAAGCTAGACAATAATACTTGTTAGTATGTCGATCGTTTTCTCTGGTGGTACCTTGTAATTATAAATTTTTCCCTTAGGAATAATTTTGTATTTAGAGCAAATATATTTTGGTGTCATGTCAGTAGCTCTTCTGGTGTGTTTTGTTTTTCTCCTCACTAATCATAATTACAGTTATATGATTATTCCATCATGTTAATTTCTGGCTACTAAATTAATAGGTCGTATTTGTCACAGGTCTTTATGTTTTGTATTTGAAACCTATTCGTCCAACATGCCTTCAATGTCTCCATTTTACCACCAGGTGGTGATAATTATCTGAATACATTTAAAAAAAAATTATAAGCATAATTGCAGAAAGATTGTTTGGAAAATAATTTACTGTGCCATATAATTGCTGCAGAAGTTAGACTTGAAAGGTGTATAGATTGGTGGGTCATCAAACTCAGGCCACAGTCCTCGCAATCCAAAGGAACTACTGGTTTTCATTCTGCCTCCCTTAATTTTAATTTTAATTTGTTGTAATTTTATTCGAAGAAGAAGTGATTCCATCTGGAATCCAGCTAGCTGAGCAGTATATCAACGGTAGACCCTGAAACCCTGTGAAGGCTGGCGTTTCACACCCTTGTTCTGGTCCCGTGGGTTGGGTAATACTTGCTCCAGCCACAAGGAGGCAGGCTTGGAATAAGAGTGAGAGTAAGATACACAGAGTCACTCAAATGTAATTTGGGTGAGATGTTGGTTTCTCGCAGATACTTTGCACCAATTTACAGGTTTTTTTCCAACATCAGCAGATTGCTGCAGATGGCAGTTGGCTGAAACGGTCTGTGCACATTTACTTTTTCAACAATAAATTAAAAAATTTTAAGGATTTAAAAGGATTTAAAAGCTTAAATCCAGACTGAATGGAGTGGAGGTGGAGGAATTTCCTTCTATTAGTGAAGAGCAAAGCAAGCATCTCTGACCCCCTTCAGGAGCTAAACGGTAACAGCACATTTGTATCCATAGCGACCGGCGCCAGCTGGGTTGGGGTGGGTCATGCTTTTAAGATGGGGGAGGTTGAGGGGATTCCCATCTTACCAGGGGATGGAGTAAGTGAGCACTGCCGGATGATGAGTGGACGTTATGGACCACTCTCATTTTATTCTCATTAATTCATGGAAAGGAAATGTTTCCTGCTTGATTATTTCAAGTGGGAGTCAATTTGAGAATCATTATCATATTTTTTATGCAGAATTGCAAGTTACACATTCCCTGGTTACTTCTCATTATAATTCTGACTGATTAAATCCAGATGAAAAAGTTCCTTAGTACATGTATAGTAAGGGTCTGGCAGGATTTCAATAGGCATTATTCCTCAAGCATCCAGGTTCCAGCACCACTGTAACAGACCCTGTCCAACCCCCAACCCCTATAGCCAGGAATCAAACTCAGGTAGTCACAACTTACTTACAGGCAATTGCAACCAGGAACGAATCATTATCTTGTCTCTGGCTCTAAGGAGTGAGGTAACTGTCAGTAGCAAGCTCGTTCACAATGAGTCCCAGCTACAGTTGCTTGGAACATAAAATGATAAAAGAATGCCTGGCCTGTTGGGCCATAGGTGCTCTAAACAATGTGGGCTGAGGTTCTTAGAAGCATGCTGGTTGCGTTAGGATGTTTGGATCTCAAACGGATATTAAGGGAAATATAAAAGTATGCTTTCCGGACTCGGCATCACAAACCAAACCCATCAAGGGAATGCAGATTATGAGCGACATGGGCTGAAAACAAATGTTAATGGAACGTAAGCAGCTGTGTTACGGTATTGATCCTGTATGGTTGTCGGTTCAAATCCCACTACCGCTGTTGTACCCTTGCATGGTACTTTTTATTCAGTATAGACAAATGGACTAATACAAATAAACATGCAAGTTGATCAGAATACAAGTGTCTGTGTAACTGTGTAATGGTGAAAAGACCTGTGTTGCATCTGACTTCCTGCTTGGGTGTATCAGCATACACCTTGGATACAACTGGCTGGCATTGGTCAACGGGAGGGAACAGCTTCTCTTTTTCAGACCTCGGTCCTGTTTCTGCCCACAGTCTGATTTTGAGTCTCTATATGCTTCCTGGTGAATCTGATGCATTTGGATGTCATGTGACTTGAAACAGAGCAAGCAGTTTTTAACCTGGAAAACCTTGTTTATTTTTTATTAATACAAGGAGGTATGTTTTTTTAATACTCAAATCCCAAAAAATTGACCACCAGTATGTCCATGATTGATGGTCGGAGAAGATACTGTTGAACTTCTCATGTCTTGGAAGTGTTCATTTTCTCTCTGTGCAAGACTTGTGTTGCCATGGCAACGTCCAGATGAACTACCAGTGACTAGTCAGAAAAGGTACGTTATAGTTTTATTTTTTCCCCTTTTCTTTCCCATAGTAATACACGGTGTTCTGTGTTTAGTTCATTGATTGCAACAGCAGGTGGGGTCTGGGGCACTAAAACCACCATGTACAGTTTTCGTTTCTGTTTTTTGTACTTGTGTGTGTGTGTGTGTGTGTGTGTGTGTGTGTGTGTGTGTGGCTGCGTATAATGAGTGCACATATATTCCTGTGAGGTTGAATGGTTGAATGGGTGAAATGCCTAGACAGCTCCAACAGTTAAACTTCGGCCTCCTTGGCTGTCTATCCTGTTTTGTTTTTTTTAAATGTTTTTTTACCAGGGGAGAAAACAGAAATGTTAGGTAGTGTCAACACTAATTACTGTGATCATGTCCCTTAGTAGAAAAAAGGGAGGTGGTGAGTGTTTAAGATGTAATTGTACCTTAAGGAATAGAGGATTGTGCCACCCTGCCACCATATGGACTGCCCAAACAAATACCACAGTTTTGCAAAATGGGCTGAGTGCACCTAGTCAGCCAGTCCCCAGAACAGGTGTGTTTCTGCTCACAAGATAATTACAAGTGCCAAGGTGTCACTATTCCCAGTCAAATTGTTGTTGTGGCTGTTTTTGTGACTGTTGTTGTTGTTGTTGTAGTTAAAATGACAGTTCTGTGTTAACCCAATGCAATTTCCAACCATCAGGTCCCACATTTCAGAACTTTGGACAGCTCCCCCCAATCTGAAATTGTTTTCTTACATGAGGCAGCTCCAACAGCCGCTGGGGCCTATATGGTACACCATTAGCGTTTGGATCATTGCAGATTGCATTGCTATATACTGGTACCGCAGCTCTAGAAATTGACTTATTCTGGTATCTGCCTTTTTTGACCGATTTTATATACTTGTTTTGGGGAAAAAAATGTATATATATGTATACACACATATAAATATAAACTCAGATCCTGCGTAAAACTAAAGCCCAAGCACTCTGCTATGCATTAGGGACCATGTGGAATGACTGATTTGCCTTTATAGCTTTGTGCGTGGAAAGGGGATGGGCTCTGTGGACGGGGGCCACTTTTCCTCACCTGTGACGCCGTGGCTGGGCGAGGTCTCCTCTCTGAGGCAAGAGCTGGGAATGGGATCAGGAGGAATGCATTGTAGCCTAGCCACTGATCTGGGATCAG
>JAOYSI010074071.1:0-14592 GCA_025775065.1 Hiodon alosoides | reverse complement strand
GTGCCTGTTTATACAGCATTAGCGAAGCCCTGCCCGGATTTCTAACCCAATAGGGACGCTCGTATGGAACAGGGTGAGGATTTATGACTGTAATTATACCCCTCTGTCCAATGTGTTCTGCACGGCTCGAAAACTTGGGGTATAAATCCAATAAATAAATTAGCTGGGACCAGCACAAATGAGCCACAAGTTTCCTGGCCTGTCTTCTCCCAGTGCCAGCTGGAGGTTATTATATTCACTGCGCTGCCATGCACGCTCTCTGGATTCTATTGACACTCATTCTCGCTGGTAAGTTCAGGCTGCACACTGTTCACTTTAGTTCTGTACAATGCTGGAAACGAAAGTAGTGTTTTGTGCCCTGTTGATCGAGAACAGTGCTTACCTTAGGTATATCAAGTATTGCGTGTCTTAAAATGAAAATTTTCCCACCTGCTGGCTGTATCTAATAGATTTTTACATGAGATATCAAGTGCATCAATTTAGATAGAAGATTCAGCTAAGATTTAACTCCAATTCTTACTAATCTGCAGGAGTCTTGTATCTACTGCATTGTTGCGATGTAAACACTGCTGGTATTTGGACAGGGTTATTACTATATATGGGCAGTTATTGCTAGTAAATGCAATGGGTTGGGGGTGCTGTACAGTCTTCAATGCAATTGCAAGGGCAATTGTATGCAAAGGCATTTACAGAAGGGAATTATTTAATTCCACACCTATTGTGATATATATTGTGTTTGTTTATGTCAACCTGTCCACCCCCCTTTCCTCATCTGCCATTCCATTCTAATTCCGTAGTATAAAACAGACACGTCTGCCACTGCAGGTGAGGTTTTGCCCAGGAAGGTCTGTTGCTACCAGGATGTCCTGGATCATCTCAATCTGACAAAGAAGAACGAGGTGTTTACCACGGCACGATCCGTGTGGGACTGGAGGGCGGCCCACAGTGGCTCACCTGGAACTTTACCTTTATGCCATCCTAGCCGTGGTGGGTAATCCTCAGGCTGTCGCCTTTCTGCGGTATCATTGCAACAGTGTATCAGGCTGCTTCTCGTTTTAAAATATACATTCACTGTTTGTAGTTATGTAAGTCGCTGAAATGTCAGCAGCTCAAAAATTAGAGCAGAGTTGTGTCATATGTTGCTCAGATATTTATTTATTTATGTTCATTTTAGATGGAAAAATCTCAGATCTTCACCCCTTTGGTGTGGTTTTCAATGGTAAGTTATTTCCTCCTTGAAATGTAATGAAGCGGGACACTAATCTAATTAGATGTGCAATTATGGCTCGCTTCAATTCTACTTCAGTCCCCACCCCATGTTTAATCTTGATTATGTTTCTTAGAAAGGAGCACAAAATATTGTTTATTGCTCTTAGAAATCTAAAGGTCACTCAGCAACTATTAGTAACCTTTTATAGAATGCCTGGTCAATGTTCGATAACGTTTGAAAGAAAAAAAAATACTTTTCTTGGATTCTAACATTAAAGCTGTGGTCCTTCCCTTTAAACAGAATTGGCACAATGAATTCATTTCCTGGGATCCCAGTCAGTTTTGTGGAATCTCAAAGGTGTCCATACCCAAAGAGATGCTGTGGAAACTTGACCTGGTTGTGTTTGAGAAGTGAGTACCTGGTCATTCTTTTCCCATTTTAATCATTAAAGCATAACTTGTTTGACCGTCAAATGATTATATATACAATAAATATATTCAGAAACTGCCTCTGGAGATACAAACATGTGTGGTTTAGATTTGTAATGGGTAATAACCACTGTCGGGTGTCTCGGATAAAATGAGTATTAGACCCCTGACGCTGAATACTGAAATTAAATGTTGAAAGTACATCATAAAATTTGTAAAGGATTAGGGTAACTTGAGTGCAAGGCTCTTTCCTTGAGTGGTTGGCACCTGCAAGATGGACTTGCAGAAATTCCCCTTTGACACCCAGAGCTGCATGATCACCGTCGGCTCCTTCGTCCACTCGGGTAGCTTACCTTTGTTCATGCCAACCGAGAGGACTCGCACGTGGTGAAGAAAACAGAGGGCAGAGTTATAGAAGGTTTAGATTACATCCATCACTTGAAGCAGGCGTGGAGGACAGGAATAGCAAATGAAGAAGAAGAACCATTGATTTAGTTAGTTGATGTGGAAACAAATGTCATAGTGCCTTTGTGCTGTGATGTCACCAATTACACTTCCTCTCTCCTCCATCCTCAGTCGATGACCTTCTGCTGCGTTCATCCTCCAACTCCTCGCACATCACACAGGGTTCACGAGAGTTAATGCTGACCCAAGGGGAGTGGGACCTCCTCCACATGACGGTGGTTAGGCACCAGGCCTCTATAAATCAGGGTCACTGGGATGAGCTGAAGTATAAGGTACAGAAAAATTTACCTTTTTGCTGGGTTTTGCCATTATTGAATAACCTGTTTCCAGAATGCAATGACTTGTGTGCAATTAGAAAAGGGCTGTCTAATATAAATATGCCTGATTAAACAGTTAAGTAGTGAGTTCAAATGGAAACTAGCACACTTAGCGGCCCTAGGATGTACTCTGGGTTAATTCAAAGATTAACAAAAATGTTCCTGTTGTCATGAGACGGTTAAATATACCGGTCGTCAAAAGAAAGTTTTATGCACGTAGTTTAATATTGATAATTATTTAGCCCAGAATTGTGTGAGTGTCCCATTCAACTGGCTGAGTACCCCAGCATTCCTCAGTGTGGTACATCTACCAGTGCATGCTTTGCTTATTCAAAATCTCCCTTTTGTAAATATGAGAAAGGGATTCTGTATTGTTGTCTTATTGCTATTCCCATGCCTTTGCTACAATGCCTCCTATTTCTCGACCCCTACAGGTCACCATCAAGAGGAGGCCCCTGTTGTATGTTGTCAAATTCCTGATGCCTATTGCCTTCTTCCTGACCCTCGACATTGCCTCCTTCTTAATTTCTGACACGAAAGGTGAGAAGCTGGGCTTCAAAGTAACTGTGCTCCTGTCTGTCTCCGTCCTGCTGCTAATTCTCAATGACATCCTGTCCTCTACCTCCGACAGAACTCCACTGATAGGTGAAGGAGCCCTGGCCAGCGTTATCTCATGCAGGAAGAAACGAAAGCCTTGCCCCTTCCTCTTTTGCAGTGAAGAAAAATAGTATTAATTGCATCCTATTTTTGTGACAGTTAATATTCCACTCTCTATCATGCAAAAAAATTAACAGGAATAGATCACAGAGATGTGGCAAGTAAAACAATACAACAAAGTTTACATAATGCTTTGTTTTTGCCCCAGCCATCTACTGCATTGTCATATTTGCCTTCATGTGGATGAGCATCCTGGAGACTATACTGGTGGCCTACTTGATGGAGAGACCTTTAGCACCTGGAAGCCAAGTTGATGGTGAGCAGATCCTCACTGAGGCCAACAACTCTAACTAACTATAATTCTCATTACGGATTCTCCTTGCCAGTATTAGTAGTAACATTAAGAGAAAGAAAAGATCTGGTTCAAATATTTTACATAAATATCTCCTTCCTCGTGCTCAGGGTTCCGCGGAGCAGAAGCCCCAGCCCTGGGAGAGAAACGCCAGCCGCATAGACGTAGCCTTCTTTTGCTGCTACCTTGTCACCGTTATCCTATTTCATGGTTTCCTGTTTGTCGAGTAGGTGGCCTAGCTGGGTGGTTTATGAAGATTTCATCATTTTAAATGGATTTATAGTCTGTTTTCTGCATTATGCTAAACTTTTCAGTATTTTCCTATGTTAAAGTTCAGGTTCTTTAATTTAACTCACTAGCCACTTATGGTGCCCTCTGGGTACACTTAAATTGTGTTTACCCTATGTCAAAACTGCCATATATTTATATTCTGAATGTGCTAAATACTGCAAATATTCAAATTAATTTTCATTTTAATAAATTATAATAATAGGATGATGATATATTTTTTGATTGGAATTATGCTGGTTTTGTTAAGCCCTAAGACATTAGTGTGTCTCTGTATTATGCTGTATTATAATGTATTCCCTAAAGTATTCCCACTGCATTTTTGTATAGTTCATTGAGACGTGTTGCTGATGTCACACATCCAATCAGACAGCAAGCACATACTGAGAGTGACTTAGTATTGAAAAGATATGAAGAACTTCAAAGCCCCTCAGACCCTCTCAGAAATTAAAATGCATGTTAAAGCATGTAATGGATTCGACTGTAAGCTTTTAGTGAAAGTGAAACCGTTATACTTTGTGGGGAAGTACATACCAAAGCTGAGTCTCTTAAATTAAGTTAATAATATATATATATTTTTTATGCAATGGGTGCCAATGAATGAGCTTACACCAGTTGTAGCTGTGAAATAGGTAAAAGCTGTTGAAGGAAAAGGAGAAATTCTTGGTACATTATTTTAAATTGACCTATTGTGATCAAAACAGTAACTGAAGCATAAGTTGGCTCAGAACCTTAAAACTTAAATAATTGCTTCCCATGTGGTCATTTTCAGGATGAGCCCATGTAAATTATATGAATATAATTATATATATATATATATATATATAATTATATATATGAATCATACACCTGGGAAGAGTGTTTTAAGTTACTAATCCCTTGAGACTTCTTTTTCAGCCACCTTGCACACCACCATAATGTTACATTTTTTTAAATGTTACTTTTTTTGCTTTAAAAGGAAGTGAATTCTCTCAAATGTGAGAATCCCCTGCCTCTTTAGCTCAATTTAATAATGAGGTTATTAAAGAAGAAAAAAAGGATTAATTGAAATGTATTTCCAGTAGAAAAAAAAAGCTCAAGGTACCAGCCTCTGACAGCAAAATTGCTGCCTGCTGTATGACTCTTCTGGTACCCTCTCACCTGCATGAACCTTACATCTTCTAGCAGATGGTTCTGCCCCGCTTCAGTGCTCACCAGTTCTAGTTAGGTTTAATCAGAAGACCACCCTTAGAGCTGCATTGCTCTGAACTGGAGACACTAACGGTTGGTGGGTGCCCAATATATAACCAGCACTTAATCATGGAACAAGTGTAACTTTCAGTCCAATTTTCAGAACAAAACTACAACACCCTGCTCTCACCTGGTCTGGGGTAAAAACAATGATGGCTTAATACTCACTTAACTGTATGTCCGGGGACATCACTGGAACCCATTTGAGTAGTTGTGCCACTGCCTAGAACAAAACAAGTGACAGTTTAGAAAAAATGTAACTCAATAAATTTAATCTCATGTTTTAAGTCCGGTAGTTTTGATTGGCAAAAGCATAATAATGCTATAATAAAATAAATAAAATGTATTCAGATAAATTTGAAAGGTTTGACACACTTCACATAGCCTATTTAATTCTGGAATATATATATATTTAAAAAAAAATGTTTGACATTATCTTGGTTGCAACAAAGACATTTTAAAGCATAGAACTGCGGCGTAAGTACGCAGTAATATTTCTATTTACCGATAGGGCTCATTTAAAAATATTTTACAGGAAACTACTTGCTAAATTAGAGATCATATCTGCGTAATGGATACGTTAGAAGTCGGCCCTGGTCTCATGACCGGTGGTGTATCAGCTGTTTAAGCGCATGCGTGGTGAAGTTCCAGCGCCTGTAACGTTACAAATGGATTACTGAGTGCTACTGGTAAATTACTGCAAATTAGGAAATGATTGCTGAAGTTATGATTTTGCCGAAACTTGTCCGGTAGCCCGCTTTTATGGCTTTTTCACTCCGGATAAGTTAACGCCCAAACGAACAGGAATATTTACGCTTCTGTGGTGGCATTTGTAGCTACCTAGCTAAATTAGTCATAACTATTGACTACCAACATTGTACTTAGAAAATCAGGTAAGTCACAGAACCACCCTAGCGTTATTGCTGCAGTCCTGGAGCAACGAGGAAAATGTAGGTTTAGAATGTAGCTAAATTCTTCCTACGTGTCTCGCTGGGTAGCTATGTACACTTACATTACTGTCTTACTTTCTTTTTCTGCATTCGTTGGTGTTTACTGGCTGATGACCGTCTCGCTTGTTAATAAGTTTGTGTTTTAACTAGCCGACCTCCTTAGTTAACTCAAGTTTGTAAGATAATAGCAAGCAGCACCCCCAAAGTTCGTTGTGGTATGCCTAGATAATAGCATACTTTCCGTGCAAGGTGATGTACAGTTTTTTAAATCGAATTTCTAAATGACTAGAGTGTTACTGTTTAAAACCTAGGTTTTAACTAATGCTCACAAATAAGTTCAATTTCTAAACAGGATCATCAATATTTAATGAATCTCCCAAATGAGATTTGATATTATAACATTACTGTGGTATTTTATGTTTCCCTGTAATATTGGATATATTTTAGGGTAACTGAAGTTTTTGGTCTTTTAAAGGGTATTTTTGTGCCCAATGAAAGCAACAGCCCTCAAAATTCTTGTAAATTTTACCTGCAAGCACATATCTGATATACTCTCATGAGTAATGGAATGTCCTGTGGATGTTTAAAAAAAAAAAAAAAAAAGTTTTTTTTTTATTTTTTTTTTAGCTGTTGTAGGTTTTGAGTTTTTTTAAAAACTTGCATCAGTGAAGACCACATCCATGGCAGGTGGCATTACGGAGACAGGCGATCCCTATTCCCCATACGTATGTATCATTTAAATTCATATTGGAGTCCTCCAATTAATGTATGTGTACTCACTTCGCAGTTGCTACCCAAAGCAACATAGATAGCCATTTATTTGTCTGGTTGTCCGTGCCTGTCATCTATGTATTAAGTGTCCAAATAATTAATTCTGGGCCAAACCGGGTCCTAGTTTTCCCTGATGGCTGATGTCAGCCGTTCCTGGACCAGATGTAGACTCACACCTGGGAAAAAGTTTATTATATACCAAGCTCAGGAATGGCTTTAATCTGAATCTCTTTGTCAGGTCACATATTGCTGAGACAGATAAACCTGTGTTAAGTTTTATTATAAAATGCATTTGCTAATGATAAAATATTAAAGAACTCATGGATTTAAGAAAATCATGAATTGTGTGGCTGACATAGAAATGTAAATGTAAGCAGTATGGATTTAAAAATGGCATAGCTATATAAAACATGGTTTAATCTGTTTCTGCACAGGTGGGCCTGGTGTACATGTTTAACCTGATTGTAGGCACGGGGGCCCTCACAATGCCCAAGGCCTTTGCCACTGCTGGTTGGGTGGTTAGCCTCACTCTCATCTGCTTCCTGGCGTTCATGAGGTGTGTGTCCATCCAGGCTGACTTGCATGCTTCTATATTCTCATCTCTCCTCCTGCTTACTGAGTCCTGTTGCTGAAGCAGTTGTCAGAATTTACTGTATATGTTTAATTTTCATTCCTGAAGCTGATCACCACTTGACATAGATATGTTTCTCAGGTCGTTGGTCTGTCATAAATTTATGGTATTCATGGAAACGACTCTCTTATTTAAATGGGAAATGCTTCACCCCCTTTTTTTCCGCCTCTATTTGTAATTGCCAATTGTGCTAATGTATCTTAGCCCAACAAATCCGGCTGCCAAACACAGGGAGGGTGTGGAAGGATGCCCAGCCTCCTCCAATCTTAGTTGCCATCATGCCACACTCCAGGCTACACGGCACACACAAGAGGCTCAGCGCCGATTGGGGGAGAGGCACGTCCCTCTTGCACTGCAGGCTGATAGGAGACGCTTGTTAGAGCCAAGAGAATCCCTGCCAATTTAATTCACTCTAGGCAGGAGCTCTGATAATTGTGCATCACCTCTGCGGTGCTCTCTTGGACACAAGTGGCAAATGCCTGGATTTGAACCACCATGCAGGTCTCTCCTCTTCAGGCGAGTGCCTTTACTGACTGAGCTACTCGAGACTCCATTTTACGGTTTTTAAACCCAAAATAAGGCAGGAAGCTTAAGAAGTAAGAAGTGCTATTGCATAATTTAAACTTGCAGATACTTAGGATGTTGGCTTTTATTATTCAGCTTCGGTAGATGTTAATACATCTTATCTACATACATTATATACATGAATACTTTTAATTGAAATCTATGACAAATTTTATCATAGATTTTATTTAACTTTTAATTTTTAAAGTAAACATTCATTTTAATGCGGTTGGGGAAGGGGAGATGGTGTAAGGTTGTGTGGTAACTGGCATTATAAGTATGTTTCTTCCCTGTGTATCATCTGACTCATCCTGTCCCTATGTGCGCAGTTACATGACCACCACCTTTGTGATAGAGGCCATGGCATCTGCCAATGCACAGCTGAGATGGAAGAGACGGGAGCAGGAGGAGGTGAGTACTTTCTGTCTCGGGAGCTGATTTTTGCAAGGGAGGCTTCTCATTCAAAAAACAATTTTTGAGAACCAGAATCAGAAATCCCCCTGAGGGGATCAATAAAGGAAATTCTTATGTTGCATTGCACACTTTGCCCATCAGGCATAAGGAATAGAAATAATAAAGTTGTAAGATAGAAGCTCTTATAAGAAATATACACATCTAAAATATAAAGGATAAATTCAAAATATAAGTATGAGTGTGGATTTATATTTTATACTTTATTTTTGCAGTAGAACGGTCAATAAATGTCCAGAAGAGGTGAATCATGTGATGCTGCCACCGCTGTAATAGATATCGCTTAGCCATTGCCCGTCTTCACTTAGTTTTGGTTTCTGGGGGGGTTGTGACTATTTCAATGCATTCCTCTGTGAACATAGGCTGCCTGTCTGTTTTTTTACCAGACCTCAGACAATTATGTGCCCCCACGCCATTCAAGAACTACTGCTGATAGTTGGTAGTGACATGGTCTAGAGTAGTGATCAGTCTTAACTTTATAAGAGCCTCGGTATGTTAAAAAAGATAGGGGGACTATGTTTGAAAAGTTCTGCACATAAACACAAATGCACACAAAAGTTGAGAATCTATACTTGAACCTCGTAGTAAATGTTCAAAAAAATATATATAAACATTTGGAGTATACAGCCAAAAGAAGAAAAATGCATATGGAGGGCCCTGTAAAAATGAGCCATACGAGGGCAGGGTTTCTTCTCATCGTAAGTTCTAATCAGGCAAATTCCCTCCTTTCCATATGCATCCCTGGTTATTTAAGCCAATCTCCAATGTCAACTGAAATTGAGCTTTAATTGAAATAAATCTGTTGCAGTGTTTAGTAGAAGAGACTAAAGGGGGCTTACTCAGTCTATGTGAAGGGAGGGTTTGTTAATTTTCTAGCAAATCATAGGTGTCCCAGATTATTTCCCGATGCACCGCTACTTCACATTAAAAGTAAAAAGCAAATTAACTTGTTTGTGAGTAACTGGAGGCATAGCTACATCTTGAGCTGTCTGGATTGTCTGGTTTGTGCCCCCCCCAGGTCTCTGACAGTGATTCCCCCTCTGACTATTCTGATGACGAGCCAGCCGGTCGCGGGCGATCAGAACCTATGGAGACCCGACCCATTTTGTCTGTCCGTGAGTGACCGCTACCTCTGCATCCACTTTTCTCACTGACAAACGCTGGGCAGGTTTAGGGAAAACCTAGGTGTGGTTGTCTTTGTCATGAAGTGTAGCCTTTAACCAGTACTAATTGGATACTGCAGGACTTTTTGTTGGCCCGTTGCATATAAGTTTCTCAGTTAGCTGAATTAACTAATTGATATCTTTTGTTGAATAACTCACTCTTTATACTTCAGTATTGTTATGCTGGAGTTGTGCAGTGTAGGGAGGTAATAAACTGATCACTGCTTTGTGTCTCTCTTGGTTGAGGAAGAAAGGGGGCTGTCAATGGATCACTTTGAAATAATGGAGAGGGTTGAGATGGGACAAATGGCTTCCATGTTCTTCAACAAAGGTAACGCATGCTCTTTGGTCTTCTAAAATTTTTCTGTATTATAGTGTGCAACCGTGGTACTGCCGGGAAACGTGAGTTTCAAAAGCAGGGTCTGACTTTCTTTCTTATTTTAAGGCAAGCAACACAGCGATCCATCAGGCAAGGCCTTCAGCCTGATTATCCCCTACATGTGTATATGAAGTATTTTTACATTTTTGTCATTTAGCAGACACTCTTATCTAGAGCGACGTACAAAGTTGCTCTGGATAAAAAGCGATGACAATGTTAAATCTCCTTTCTGAAGTACGTTAACAATAATAAACCGTTTTACCTTTAGCAGCAAATTGAAGGCAGATCTGTCATGCCTTGAAAACGTATGCCCGGCACGCATGACAACGGGTTTAATGACTCCGGAAACACCGCTCGCATGGTGTTTCCTTTTCGGAATTAGATACTGCATTCATTTAGAGTTCTTCCTCTATTCTGGTTTAGTTTTACTGCACTTGAAACACCAGGTGGCGCTCTAAGCATGTGCTTACACTTGGCTCAGACGGCATTCAGGCCTTGGTTCATCCAAAGTGTGTCACGGTCTTTCTTTGGTCACTTGTCTCATTTGTTTTATTAAAATTGAAATATAATTGATAAAATCCCAGTTGATTAATTTTGGGGTGTGACCTTTGCTGGTGTGGAATCCTCTATATTGCTGTCCTTTGCCCAGGAAAAAGCATAAGAAGATATTGATTTGCACATAGATGGGTCCTCATTTTCCACAATGGGAGTTCTGCCCAGTTTCTCCAGTAATAAATGGATTAGATGGTCTGAGAAAATACTGCGGGCAATGTGGGCTTTTTGTGTTTCTGAATTGCTCCGTGAAGTCCATATTTTATAAATCTCTCTTGTTAATTGTTATTAGATGGAAGTAATGCAGGCTTAGTGCCATTATTAATAATTGGTGGAATTTGCTTTTAAAATTGAGACAAAGTTAAATTACGGTGATGGATATTAAAACTTGACCGGAGATCTTGACTTTTTTTATAGGAGGTAAAAATTGTGAACTTTACCAGGTTATTATTATGGGTGTTATAACTCATTTAGTACAATGTTAAGATCAATCCTGGAAATATAATGTAGATAATAAAGATACTGCCTTTTAGTTATTTACAGTGTGCTTTTGGGTGTGCACAAGCATATCTTGCTGCTTGATAATCTGGCCCATGCATGCAACTCTAGGTTAGCTGGCCTACCACAGATTAACATTCTCTGATTAAATGTACAGTGATGGCTTCCATAGCTCCAGTACATTGGAGTTTTTGGCTATACAGGGGTATGATGTCGTCACATGCAGTTTGTGTTTGGTGGCCCTTTTAAAAAATAAATTATTGATGGAGTCGTATACATATTTAGTGCCCAACAGTTTTTTCTGTTTGGCTATTAAACGCTGCTGCATAAACAAGGCAAGATGCCCGCCTGTATCTTGGGGGGTGGAATTGGACTGACCCCAGGTCAGAGCTTTGTGGTGCAACAAAGTCACACACACAGGTGTGACTTGGTGTGTATAGACCAAATATGTGTCTGTGTGCTGTTTTTGAAAAGGTGAAATTAATTTTAAAACCCGTAACATGAACGTGGTTTTACATTTGTGGCCACATTTGAAAGATCCCTTTTGAAGTAGGCGTGATTAATTTGTTTGCTATGTGTTTGGCTTGTATGTTGCTCTGGATAAAAGCAGGACTCTAATACAAAGTAATCAGATCCCTCAGAATGGTCAACTCCAGGCTATCAATGCAAGATATGAGTCTGAGTCATTCCCTGCATGGTAGTTTAAAGCACATTGTTAATATAAATCACTTTGCCAGAGAAATGTGTTCCTCTCAAGGTTTCTTCCTGCCAGCCTAGGGAGTTTTTCCTTGCCGCTGGCTTGCGTTTGGGGGGGTCAGGCCTGGGAAATATTGTATTGCTCTTTACTGTAAAGCGTCTTTGTGATATGGAAACGCTATGTGAAAAACGCTTTATAAAAATACATTGATTGATTGATGTGTTAAAACAACATGTAGAGGCAGCAATTTATTGGAATCACATGTTACTGTACTATTTCACAGTATGAATAGTTTTATACAATCCCATTATGTGGTTTTATTATTGCAATCTATCGCAGGACTGATGTAAAACTGATGTGCTTTGTTGGGAGTGTTCACTAACATCACTTGAACTCCTTACTGGCAATATAGCTAGCTGTGTGTATGTCTTAGTCATCAGTGCCATTGGAAAGCTGGTACTCCCAATCGTTCGGACTCACGTATATAAGGCATTCTCAGCCTCCGTCCCCCAGGCTGAAATTGACCGAGCGGGAGGGCAAGCTTGGAACAAGGCCATGGGTATCAGCCTTGTAGAACTGAGAAGAATTTTGATAGGGGCCTGTTTTATCTTTGCTGAAGCATGTGATGTTGCCCTAAGTTGATTAGGAGAAGACTTTGGCTAAAGTCACCATAGGGGAAAAAAAAAAAAAAAAAGAATTACAAGAGCTGAATTTGTCTGCTTCTGCGCTTTCAGCTTTTCAACCACTTCCACTATATATATATATATATATATATATATATAATTTTTTTTTTTTTTGGATGTCAGAATCTCATTGGTAGCACTTAACTGAGTGACGATATTGATCAAATTGGATGCATTGACTGTTAAGCATGTTTCTCTGTAACCTTTAAAATGTGCAGTGAAATGTACAGACTATTTAAAAACTGTGGGAACCAGGGAGATGCTGTGGAACGGGTTCTGCAGGTTTTTCTTTCCACCTTGTAGGAAGAAATGTTAATCAGTATTTAGATTAGAAATGATCTCCCCTGGTGATTTTCAGGTGTTAATAAGATGGTAATTGAGATGTAGCCACTGATGGCCAGGGTAGAGGATCACATCAAATTTTGAGATGTTTCTTTGTGACACAGTTTGCTTGTGAATAGTCTGGAACACAAATGCCTAGGACAGGTGTGTTAAACTGTTCATTGTGGGCCACAGGGTTGACTGGTCTTAACTCTACCTCTAAAGTTCGCAATTGATTTATTTAAGGTGAAAATCTCTGGTCCATGTAATGAGTGGAGAAATCCAAATAAAGATTGTCTTCCTAAATATTTACTGAGGATCATTCCCAAAATGAATACAAGACATTTGTATGTGAATAAACATACGTATATCTTCTTTCGTTGAGGCATTTTACATGCTTTAATAAACTGACATGTTGAAGTGTGTTCCTATTCAATATAATTAAAGATTAAGAGACTCGAACTGTTACAATTTTGTACAGATTTCAATAAAAACTTTACCCCTAAAAACTATAATTTATCAGGCTTTAGGTGAGCTGGGTCAGCCTGTGTACTAAACGAGGGAAATTTGTGGTTCATGACGCATCGGCAACATTAGAAGCAGCATTTCTCTTGGTTTGTTCGCACTTCCACAGGTCCCGCTCTGTGAGGTCACTGCGTACTTACAATGGCTTGAACGTGTAGGTGCTCCATGTAAGTCAGGTGCCTTAACATGCATTATCATATCACAAATAACGATTTTACTCCTGGAAAGTGAAATTCACTTTTTAAATTAGTCACAGGAAGGATCTCTGCATACTGCACATTTTAAAATAAGTCTGTCTCATCATGATAGTTGCTATTAAAGTTAGGTTTACATTTCTAGATTTCAGGACTTGGGGTATCAGTTACCCATGTGTCACTTTATTAGGTACACCTTGCTAGTACCGGGTTGGACCCCCTTTTTCCTTCAGAACTGCCTTAATTCTTCGTGGTATAGATTCAATAAGGTGCTGGAAATATTCCTCAGAGGTTTTGGTCCATATTTACATGATGGCATCATGCAGTTGCTGCAGATTTGTCGGCTGAACATCCATGATGCGAATATCCAGTTCCACCACATCCTAAAGGTGTTCTATTGGATTGAGATATGGTGACTGTGGAGGTCATTTGAGTACAGTGAACACATTGTCATGTTTGAGATGATGTGAGCTTTGTGACATGGCACGTTATCCTGCTGGAAGTAGCCATTAGAAGATGGGTACACTGTGGTCGTAAAGGGATGGACATGGTCTGCAACAATACTCAGATAGGCTGTGACATTTAAACGATGCTCACTTGGTACTAAGGGGCCCAAAGTGTGCCAAGAAAATATCTCCCTCACCATTTCACCGCCACCACCTTAACCGTTGATACAAGGCAGGATGGATCCATGCTTTCATGTTTTTTATGCCAAATTCTGACCCCACCTTCTGAATGTCGCAGCAGAAATTGAGACTCATGAGACCAGGCAACGTTTTTCCAATCTTCTCTTTTGGTGAGCACATGCAAATTGTAGCCTCCAGTTTCCGGTTCTTAGCTGACAGGAGTGGCACCCAGTGTGGTCTTCTGCTGCTGTAGCCCATCTGCTTCAAGGTTTTGACGTGTTGTGCGTTCAGAGATGCTCTTCTGCATACCTTAGTTGTAATAAGTGGTTATTTAAGTTACTGTTGCCTTTCTATCAGCTCAAACCAGTCTGGCCATTCTCCTCTGACCTCTGCCATCAACAAGGTATTTTCCCCCAAGGAGCTGCCGCTCACTGGATAATTTTCTTTTTCTGACCATTTTCTGTAAACCCTAGAGATGGTTGTGCCTGAAAATCCCAGTAGATCAGCAGTTTCTGAAATACTCAAACCAGCCCGTCTGGCACTAACAACCATGCCACGTTCAAAGTCACTTAAATCACCTTTCTTCCCCATTCTGATGCTTGGTTTGAACTTCAGCAGAT
>JAOYSI010074070.1:17500-19039 GCA_025775065.1 Hiodon alosoides | reverse complement strand
AGGTAAATCGTGCTGAAGCGGGTGAATGGTGCCCAGGCTGCCCGTCCGGCCCCCCGGGGCCCGCCCCCCCCCGCCCGCCCCCCCCCCCGGGGGGCGGGGGGGCGCGCGCGCGAAAATGAACCTGAGTGCCACGGAAAATTAACTTTGAAGTGCCATATAAAACCGTAGCCTAGGCTTCTTGTCACTGTTGGTAACAGTACTGAGAGCACACCTTGCATAGGAAACACAGAGTGGAAACTTTATCTCAGGGATTTATAGTTGAAAAGTTAAGCTAGAAAAATTAAAGCAAATGGGTACACAACCCTAGATAAGGAAAGAAACAGAACTCTTTTAATTTAGAACTCAATGTAAACCTGCAGTGATAAGCTATCTACCAGCACTGCCATAGCTAGGGCCTAGCTACCAAGGCAGTACAGAGCCAACTTCAGAAACACTTTATCACACTGGAATCCATCTAACGTCTGGTGAAGAATATTTGCGCCCCCCTGGTGTCTTTTTTGGTTGTTTTTTAGCCTCCTAGGTCGAACAAAAATTCACCGAAAAACAAAATATACCCTGAAAGAAAAACACAGCTGAAAAGAACCGCCTTGCTTGGTACTGTCCTCTGTTCACTTTCCCCGTGTTATTCCACAATTTGAGAATACCACTCTCATCGTCACAAAGATCACCTGGGTAAAATCAGAACCACTCACGCCCAGCTGGATGTTCCTTCTTCTTCCAAATATCCACAGAATGACAGAAATAAATCCATTGCTTGCTCAAGCCTTTTATTGTTTTGTGTTGGAACAAAATTTTACCTTGGAAAAAAAATGACCATGGCCAAAATGTTACCATTTATAACATTTTTATAATCATGCCACTCAACTTCCATGCTAATTGAATGTTTTTTTTGTTCAGTTGTGAATTTAAAAAAAAAATGAAATCCTTTAACCGTATTCCTTATATTCTATATTTGACATAACATACATACATTACATAAACAACTTTTTTCATAAAAATGCATTCTAAAAAATATATGCACTCAGTGGCCATTTTATTAGTTACAGCACCCCATTCACAGAAATGGATCGCTCCTACAGACTATATGAAGAAGGCAGACAGGCATCGAAGCATTCAGTTACTATTTGATTGGATGTGAGAATGGGCAAACAGAGTAACCTAAGAAACTTTAAGCATGATATGATTGTCGGTCCCAGGTGCAACGGTTCCAGTATCTCACAACAGTGTCTTGGGTTTATTAAGAACGATGCAACAAACAAAAAACATCCAGTCAGCAGTAGTCCTGTGGGCAAAAATAGCTTGTTGATGAGAGCGGTCAAAGGAGAATAGCAAGAATCATGCGAGCTAACCGGATAACAAGCCACAAACAGGCAGATAATGGTGCAGTGCAAGAGTGTTGTACAGAACCACATCTCAGAACAACTCGTCTGTCCTTGTCACGGATGGGCCACGCCGGGTTCCACTCCAGTCAGGAAGAAGCGGCTCTACTGGGCCTGTGATCACCAAAACTGGACAATCAAGGAGTGTAAAAGCATCCCC
>JAOYSI010074070.1:0-15000 GCA_025775065.1 Hiodon alosoides | reverse complement strand
ATATTAAGAACTAATGGACTAACTCTCTGGACAGACGTGCCGGCATTTTATTTAAACAGACATGTTAGGCGGGCTAGTTTGGTTGTCACAGGCTAATTGTTTGTGAATGGCCAGCACTGTTGTCAAAACAAGCTTTGCTGCTTGTTACATAGGCTGCCTGGTGAAATTCCACCCCATTGTTCTAATAGGATCTGGTCACGAAGGTGCCCATCAGTAGGTCTCAAAGACCTAAATGTCACGCTTTGTCCCAGGTCATCTGACAAACGTTCAAAATTGGTTTGTAGTCCCATTTTCACCTGGAAGGAAAGTCGCTGTTAGACACGCGACTTGAGAGTGGTTATCGTGCCCAGTAGGAACGTTGTCCCAACTCGCGTCTCTCTCCCACGCTCCCTGGGCACAAATAAATTGTTCTCTTGAACATTCCCCCGTTTTCATTTCTCGGTTTCCAACCGGTTCCTCGTTCACTACATCACCTGAGCCAGACTGCCTATCTCTCACTTAAGTGACACCATGCCATTCTGTAGTGCCATGGCTGTTCTCGCCGAAAAAATGAAAGTGGGATGCAAAAAGCACAGGTGTAACCCTGGTAACGTCACCACTAGATTGGTCATGTACTGCTGCCTGACGAGCAGTACAAGGTTACAGCATAGAAAAATAAAGCGATAAGCTGTGTATAAATACAAAAAAAAGGACGCTATAGAGGACCAGCGTTATGTAAAGGCCTCATTCAGCACTGTCCTATTACGACTTAATCAAACCTCCAGAGACAGCTATTATAGGAACATAAAAAGTATAAGATGATTTAAGATCCATTGTCTTTGGGGTGAGTTGGAATGGGCTGTTCACAGCATGAACAGTGTGAGACATTCTTATTTAATTTATTACATAATTACTTTATTTGAACAGATTGTTAACTAATCTGTATATGCAGTTTTTAAGCAATTCATAAATATTCTACTGCAACACTATTGTCAAAAGTTCACACAAAGTGGAATCAATTTAAAGTCCATTGCATTAAGTATTTATGTATAAGACACACTTCAATAATGCAAAAAAAATTGCTAAAGTTACATTGTTGTCAGTTCCCTGAGTGGACACGTCCTGTAAAATAATTCTACATTGCAACTGTCTGTTATTTTCATCCACACAACACATTTCATAATTTTAAAAATCATCTGATTTGAGAAAGTGATCTTGCACATTTTTTCTGCAGATCACTTTGCTGAATTAAAAATAAATAAAAATAAATAAATAAATAAATAAATAACAGGTTGAAAATAAAACTAAAGCTTAGTATTCGCTGGAATATTTGTCAGAGAACTACTGTCTAATAGTAAAATTGCTCTGGATTGCATCATCACCATTTTTACACCATGTCAAATAGCAGTAGTGCACACACAGACACACAGTGTTTAACTCAAAATAAACAATTATATTACAGGTCTATTTCCTTGTTTTCAGCTGACTGCATGGTCAACTCAGCTGGTGTTTTTTTTATGAAAATAAAAAATGAGAACTTAAATCTTAAATGAAAAAATGTCTTATTAATTTAGTATTCAGCCTATCCTTAAATGCAGATATATGCAACACTGATCAGAACTCTACCTATGAAGGCACATAGATGAACACTGTAAATACCTTTTGTTTTGCTAAAAAAAAAAAAAAGTAGTTAAATAACATTTGCAATTGAGTTACTTTCTGCATGTCATTACAGTTTTTTGTCAATATTCTTTTTGAATGTAAAAAGTCTAATAAGGTATTTGATCACCACAACCTACTAGATCATTTGAAAGTAAAAAAATACCATAGTTCTGCATTACAGACTTTGCTATGGAAAACGTTGACAAATTACAAGTTAGTCGACTAGCAACCAGAAAATCCAAGGAGACTTGGAAACCACTCAGGAATACAGATTTTTAAAAGCACAACTGAATATAACTTTGAGCACAGTAAAGTTAATCATTAAGAAGTGGAGACTGTATTCTACCATCCAGGCACTGTCTAGATGAAAGTGTCTATCCAAACTGAGCCATCACATGAGGAGGAAACTGGTTAGGGATACATTCGTGAAGCAAATGCCAACTTTGCATGAACTTCAGTGGCCGAGACAGGAGTAAATGCCAATGAGTCAACAATATACCAGATGGATTTAAAAAAAATAAAAATTATCATATGGAGTTGGCAAAACTAACAAAAATATGGCAAATGGCAAACGCGTAAACAAAGGATTTTTTGGTCAGATGAGACCAAACCTTAACTTTTTAATATAAAGGCTCAGTTTTACACAAAGCCAAAACAGCACATCACCCAGTCAACATCATAACTGTTGTTAAGCATGGTGGAGACAGCATGCCGGGATGGGGATGCTCCTCACCAGCAGGGACTGAGAAACATGTCAGGACTGAGAGTGGCGTGTTTTCTTTCAGGAAAACTGGCTTCAGTCTGCTTCCAACCTAAAGCCGTCAGACAAATAGAAAAAGGACAGGAGGTTGAAGCTACAACCTGGCTTAAAAACTAAAAAGTGAATTTCCTTGAGTGGCTGACTCAAAAGAATGGTAGTATGGTAGTATTTTTTTTGTGTGTTTGTTTTTTATTCCTTCTAGAAAATGCAACCTGTTAAGAGCTTTTTGACAAATTTTAATTTTTATATATACATATATACATTGATTGATTGTGGGAGGAAAACGGAGCAACGGGAGGAAACACGTGCAAACACAGGGAAAACTGACATCCTCTCCTGGTGGGCCTTCCCTTACACCCAATACCTGCTGGGTCAGGCTTCAGTGCCACGTTACCTTTAATGGGAAAAAAAAGTTATTTTTAGGATATTTAGCAGTGAATAGTGTAGAAGTGTAGAAATTCTTCTCACTTCTAGAGCCTAGATACTGTATACTAAATCTGCAACATTTAAACTGTCACCAACAATTCATGGTATGATTTCTTTTAAATGTATTAAATTATGAGGCCTACATATAGCATCCTTACATTGCCAGCGAAAATATTGAAATCATGAAAGACAGAGCTTTACATTTGACCATTTAATAATATCATTAAATGTGTTTTGCATTTTGACAAATATTAATAATGAATTACTATGTATGGTATGCCATTATAACAACTAATTGTTTTCCCTGGCAGCAATATTTTGCTACATTTGTTACAGTTTATAAATTTAGTTCTAATCTACTTATGCTACCACAAAATCGTTACTTCTTTCATCAGATAAGCAATTGATTGGATTTAATTAGTCTCTCGATTAGGCCTGGCCGACATGGCCAAAAATGTTATCACGACAAAAAATTTCATACCAGTCGATATCGATAATTATAACGACAAATGTCAAATCATTATTTCTTTCAAGTTTAATGAGTGAAAGTTGAAGAAACCAGGCGGTTAATTGTGGTTTTAAACTATTCTTTATGGTCAGAATATGACAAACACTAGCCAAACAGTGGATCGTTTCACAAATCTGAGGTAGAACATTCAAAACAATTATAATGATGAAATATTTTTTCAACATTAAAATATGCATGAATATTCAGTCCAGTTTTTCCTCAACAAAATAAACTATATATTAGTTTATCTATATATTAATAGATTTAGCCTAACCTGTTACCAACTCCACTGTTGTTTCCGCTTCTTGCTTTTTGACGTCTCCGTTCACCTCGGTTGGTTTGCGCTTCTGTGTACTTTCGCTGATCTTAGACTTTGCTTAACAAACCCACGTGGCAAGTCTTTTTCGAAGACCTAGTGGGAGTGCTGCTTTAATACCGTCACTTAATTACTTGTCACGAGGGAAGGGCATTTACACAACGACTGATACTAGCTAAAGGATCCAGCGTACCAGCTACATTAAATGCTCAGTAAGATACCAGATATGTCAAAACATGAATGTATTTATGATTTTCCATTGAATTGGGAATGTTAATTTGTTATTAGTGAGCTCTACATCAAAAGTATGTCTTTTAATTAGATTAGAATAATTACCGTTACAAAGGGAAGGAAAATAAATACGCTAATACATTTAATTTTTCTAATGTCTGACTTGGCAATAAAATGTTAGTCAACAAAGTATCATCCAATGGCTTTAATCTGAATTATAAGTAAAGCGAGTGAATAAAATGACTGAATAAAGTGAGTGACCTTTCTTCCGTTTCTTGTCGACAATGTCCTCCTTCGAGCTGGTCAGGGGCACTGCACTTCCTTCAGTGTCGGCTCATTTCGCTTATTCCGCTCCTACTACCTGCCAGCCAATGTGTCTGTAAACAATACGACGTGCTGGCCTCTCGACTTGCAACTTAACTTGCGCAAAGCATACCTCTTTTCCTGCGACTGGCATTTGGCAGTTCGTGATTCAAATTAATTTTATCAAACATTTATATAGCAATACTTTTTGTTATCTTTTTATCGCCCCGCCCTACTCTCGATCTTTACCTGCATTTTATCAAGAAGGAGGAGGAAGGTTTCGTCTTAATTAGAGTCGGTCCCAAGCAGTCGGGTGCTCGTTAGAATATCATTATGTTATTCGAATTTCTTATATGTTAAGTTACATTTTTATATAGTCTACAAACGTTAAAGCGTGAAACAATTACAAATATTATATTCATAACTTTAGTTGAAAAATAAACGATCTTGATACCAAGAATAAAATGTATAATATTAGTATGCTAAAATTCATAGGATTGTTTTATTGTTTTCTTTTATTCTATAATGCAGTCGTCCGCTACTGTAGCAAAATGGAATAAAAAATGACTTTGCACTGTTATACGGGCGCTCACTAAACTAATAAACGAAGAGTCAGTCTACGGGGAGAAAATGTGTAAACTGTGCCTTTAACTGAGGTCAGTAAGCAGGCCCATAGGGTGTTTGATGCCGCCGTGCACTTTCTGCGCGCACCCGAGCAGCCTGTGGACACAAACACTGTCTTATTTTGCAAAGCGAACATAGCTAGCTCGCCAAGAAACTGTAGACACATAGAAGTCAGGTGAACTGCAGTCAGGTATGTGGTTTTGGTTTTAAATCGTGTCGGTACATTAAGAAAGCATTGTCTAATTTAGGTCGTTTTAAAAAATGAAATAGCTTACCCGCTGAGTTACTAGTACAAAGGTTTTCATTGCAGCAAAATTACCGGTTTGAAGCGAACTGAAGAGGCCCGCGATTTATTTCTTAAGACTCAGAATTAGATGGGATGATAACTTTTAATATGGGATTTTTAGCTAAGTAGGGGAAATTGCATGCCGTAGTACTGAATTCAAACCTATTCAGACCAGCGTTTTGGGTTGTAAATTAAATTCATGACAGAGAAAACCTTGGCCGGGTTGTGACGGAAGCTGGTTCAGCGGTGTCTCTTACTGATACTCGCCAGGCACAAGTGCAGCCCAAGCCGCTTGAAGGATACGGGGAACATCCCGGTGTGTCGTTAGACTGGGGCAGTGTGGGGGCACTGTTCGTAAAACCATAGATGTGTAGCTAGTTGGAGGGGTGACGTCAAAATATCTCGTTACATACAGGGACACATTATATGATATTTTTTGTTGTTGGTAAATTAAGGGTGTAAATTAAAAACTTTAAAACTGACTTAACGTAAATAAATGAATGTGCAATAAACCGAACAACGTAGCTCAATATTAGAGAATGTTTCGAAATCACTTGGAATACATCCTTGTGAAAAACTTGCTAAAATAATTTTAGGTTTTTATTGACTTTTCGTTGACTGTTGTACGCACAGTGATATTTGTTAGTAATTGTATCGGTAGTACCGTTTTCTTAAGTCAGGTAAGCGTTAAGATCACAGTCATGTGGAACCTCACTCGGGTTCATACATTGTAATAGGCTACAGTATGTTGCTAATGGACAGGGGAGCAACAATATTAAGTATTTTAATGGCTCTCAAAATTAAAAAGGAAACAAACGCATTCTTAGATAATTAAAAAAGCTCGCACAAAGGTCATGTAGCTTTTGACGAATTGTGTTCGTCAACTCGTTACAAAATATAATATCGCATGACTAGCTCACTGTATTCATCTTTGTTTTTTGGAAAAATCCTCAGATTATTCTAATGTTAAAAACGTCTACATGGTCTCATTGAATTACGACTCTCATTAAGTTATCGTCGAATTATTAATGTGTACTCGTATAGTTCGCATGTGAGTGATATTTATGGATTGTTTTTTATTCTTAGTTGGTCTAGAAACTGAAGGTACTCCAGTTACTAAGTATTAGTGTTGTTGTTGTTTTAGTCAGTTTTGTATATAGGCTCCAATACCTTAAATACTGGAACTTTTCATGTTTTGCCACATTGCGCCGATAAATTGAAATTACTGTGGAACACCGCGGGACCACCGTTAGTTTTAAACGTTTTCTAAAAATGGGAAAATTTCTAGTTTGGGCTGCTTTGTGAGTAGCGGGGGCTCACAAAGATTCCAGAGGTTGTTAAACACTGTTTTCTTTTCACTCCAGGTCTTGGAGGACTTGGGTTTGCTGGTTTTCCAACCTTCTCAGTGCTGGAGACAAGGGCTAAAATAGTTTAATTGGGGCCGTAATTCGTTGAAACAAACGCCTAATTGTAAATATATATTTTTCACAAGTTTTAATGCTTATTCTATTCAAATCACTGATTGTGATCAAGTTCTCATCACGTTATGTGAGAACCGTCAGGAATGAATTTTTTATTTTTTATTTAGCGGAGTTATCTAGTAGAGCTATAATGGATACATTTAAATAACTTGTTTGATAAGTACATAGACACCAGTGTCATCAGTGACTTGGAGATTTCCGTAATGTTGGACTATTGACAATTAGTGATTTTTAGTATTTGTGCTTACTGAAGGTAGTAGAAAAACATGACATTCTGTATTTTGCAGTATCAATTTCTTGGTTTGTTTAGGACGGCCTAGGAAACTGTTGAACTACTTGCCCCACAGCTATGAAACGAAATGGCCCAAATTGTGTTTCTGCACTTTGCTCTGTTTATTTACTTAGCAGAAACTTTTGTGACCATTAAGCTCAATAAAACTTGCACTGCCATAAAGGCACATGTTATTTGGTACTAGTAAAAGAAAGTTGTTACAGACTTAAAAAAAAAAAAAAAAAAAAATTAAAAGATTGCAATCAGTTACAAAGTTACAATCAGGCACTGCCTAAGTTTAGTATAAAAAGTCTTGATTTAGTGCCAGTATGTGATTAATGACTAATGGTAGTTGTAACAGGTTCTGTTGGTGAGCGGTTTCTGCGCTATCAGCAGCTGCATTTCTTAGCTGTAAGTCACACTTGAAATGTGCAGTTTATCTTTCTGAACGGGAACGTTTAACTCTCTAACTGATGAGGAGCTAGCTTCCTGGTGGTGATGATAAATTAACGCTGTAAAGTAACGGACAGTTATAACACCATCATCTTAAAGCTTTCATTGGTATTGGAATAATTATTCCTTATGACATGGACGTTGTTTAATTTTATTATTATATCACTGTTCCAAAGATTTTACGATACTATTTACAGTTTAAGTTTAAATTAAGCCCAGTAGCTCTCAGGTTGTTTAGTTTAAATGTTTCCTTTTTTTTTGGCCATGCTCTGTGATTTTGGTGAAGACATGACTATGCATAAGTAGGGAATAACCTGCAATACTCCTTTAGCATCCAAAAAAGTAGGGGATCCATTTTTAACAGTTTCTAACTACTATGGGTTCACTGGGTTCTTTTTAATAAAAAATTTTTGCTCTTTAAATATAGTCAAAGCCTCTACTTTTGACAAATTTCCTTTCTTATTTATAATGTACTATCTTGGATACATTATTGTGTTCTTTGACTGCTTCTGTTAGATTAACATTATTATTATATCATGCATACAATTTAGTCCTTTTGATGCATAATGTTAGTGTTAGCTGGCAATAGTTCACAGTGAAATACAAGTTGGTGCTCAGAAATTGGAAGGACTTTAATGGATTTACATTAATAAGAAGGTCTTAATGTCATATGTAAAGACGGTCTTCTTCTTTTGTTTTCTAGGATGCACATGTGGGCAGAGCCAGCACTCACGTGACCACATCCCCACCCCAAGCGAGTTAGAATGTTCCTGAAGAATGTTCCACCTGTGGTTGCGCTGCATACAGAATGGAGGTCTTATGGTTCTTCCAGGGCCTATAGCCTGCCTTTGTGCTTCAATGACTCCGATAGCGACATACCTACCACAGGCACACCAATCCCAGAGAAGGTCCAGATGATCATTGAAAGCCTGAGAAGCAGCCAGTCCTCTCTCGACATGAACGATGAACACGAGGGAGCCACTCAGCCCGGCCGCAGCACGTACACAAACCAATTCGGGGACAGCGCTGGAGTTCAGAATTCAGCAGAGGATCAAATTACGGATGCAAAAGGAGTGGAGAGTCAGGATTCTGACAGCGATGATTCCGTGGACAGAGGAATCGAGGAAGCCATCCAGGAATACTTGAAGGAGAAGGGTGACCAGAAACTGAAGGCCGAGCCAGCTCCGAATGCTGTAACGCTGCCAAAACCACTGAGTAGAGAACACCCCGGGTCTGACCTCCCCAAACATGCTGACGGCAATAAAATGCTAACGGCTAGCAGCAACCGTGCCACAAAAGGTGCGAAGGCCGCACAGTCCTCAGCTGTTGAGAAGAAACGCATCAAGACCGAAGGAACGTCTGCGGGAAACCATCTGTCGTTCAAAAAGGAAGCTGTCGGTAAGGTTCTGGCAGTCAAGAATCAACCTTCGTTTGAAATGAAGAAAGTTCCCATTGCCCTAGCTCCCTTTCCGAACGGGGCTGAGGATTCATCCGACTCCAGCAGTGACGACGGCATCGAAGAGGCAATTCGGCGCTACCAGCTGGAAAAACAAAAGGAGAAGACTGTGGACGGCCGAAAAACTTTCAAACCTTTACAACCTAAGGAAGAATTTGATTCGAGCAGTGACGACGGAATTGAGGAAGCCATACGTCACTACCAGCTGGAGAAGCAAAAAGAGAACAGAGGACAGGCAACAAAAATCTCCAAGCCCTCTGGACCCAAGCACACCCAGGGAGGCAAAGATGCCACGCAGTCCACAGCATTCGACACCCAAATGGTCAAAAAAACGATAACGTCTACAAAAAGGAAAGCTCAGGGTCCTGATAGACCCGCGACAGTTGTTTCCTGTCACAGTATAAGCAAACCGCTGAGCAGCTTCAATGTCGATGGTAGCAGCACTTCTCCAACATCAAACGTAACCCCTGCACATCTGCGTCTATCAGCACCCCTGAAGGTGAACACGACTGATGCAGAACTGATGTGTGCCGAAGCCATACTAGATATCTCCAAGGCAGTAATGCCAGCAGTGCTTGATCACACCGGCACGTTCTCGGACAGCTGTGATCCCCCCGCTCCCATTGCCTGCGTGGACCCCGCAGCCGGCTCGGGCAACGGCAGCGACGAGAGCTCGGTGGACAGTGACGAGGGCATTGAGCAGGAGATTAGGGAATTCCTGGAACTCAAGGCGCAAATGCGCAAGCAGCCACCTGAGGGGGTCGACTTGGCGAGCACAAAAAGTAACCCCGTCGAGCCACAGCAGAAGAAGAAAGTAGATACCGCCCAAGATAAGAAGGTGAAGCTCTCCTTGTCGCGGAAAAGGAAACTCAGTAATGATAACAAAGTGCAGGAGGGTTCACAGCCTTTCAAGTCTTTGACAATGTGTGACAGGAGCAAAAGCCCTTGGCACAGCCAATCTGGTGGTCCGGCAGCAACCTGTAGCAGTTTTAATTTGGCGCTGACTGCAGGCCAAGAAGGTTCTTTGAAAAATGGGGAGAAGAAGAACACTCAAGGTCCAGGAGCCCTGGAGCAAGAACCTACAAATTTACAACCTACCAGTTTAAAAAGGGAAGAATCAAAATTGAAGGTGTGTGTAGGGAGAGCGCAGAGTGGAGACAAAAGCAGCTCATTGGACAGTGATGAAGACCTGGATTCTGCCATAAAAGACTTGCTGAAAACCAAAAAAAAAATCAAGAGGAAGACCAGAGATGTTAAGGTGAAAACGAGGAAGAGCGTTAGTTTCGGGTCTGTGGAGCTGTGCCTTCTGGATGCGCCAGATTCGGAGAAGAAAGCCCTCACAGAGCAAAAAACAGGCACCAATCTTAAGACTCCTAAAAGCTGCCTTTTGAAAAGTAGCAAAACAACGACCAAGCAGAGCTTGAGTGACAAACATTCAAAACGTACCCTGAATAAAAACACTTCAGAGCTGCTGAGAACCGTCAAAAGGGTGAAACCCTCCGGCCAGGTACCGCTGACTGGAGGAACAAAAGGTCAGGTCAGCGTTGCCATCCCTTCGGCTGGAGATAAGCGAGCAACCACAATGGAGGAAGACAGCAGTTCCGTCGACAGCGACGACAGCATCGAGCAGGAGATCAGAAGGTTCTTGGCAGAGAAAGCCAAAGTTTCCACTGTGGGAGCGGTGGCTGGGGAAGAGAACAGGTGTGCCGATTCTAAGGCAGGAAGGGAAATGAAGATGGAAGCTCAGCAGGTTGAGGTCACACCCACCATGGAAGCCCCATGCTCAGGCTTCTCCTTGAGTGGCGGGTCAGGACATCAGGCATCTTGGGGAAGGGAGGATCTTCAGAGCATGCCAGCAGATCGACAGGGGTCCCATTCTCTTTTAACAGACAAGTCACCACCTCTAGCCACAACCACACATAACCTCTTCTTGCCTAGTAACAAGCTAAATCGTGCAGGGGAGGGACAGAAAAGTGCCCTTGGGTTAGAGAAGTACCCTTTGGCCACCAGTGAGGTGATAGAAAGTAGCAAATCAATCCACAAGATTGGGCCATGTGTGCCCAGCACCAACACGGTACCCGTGACAGAGAGCGTGTTTACACAATCACAGAGTCAGAATCCATTCCACACCAGTTCTGCCCGCTCCGCCAGGGCTACTGAGGTCAGAGGGACCAATGCTTCTGATCTACCTGAGATGTTATGTAGCCACCCTCTTAGTAGTTATGTCCCTGCAGATCAAGCATGTCACATTGTATGTCCAGTAGTAGGAGACGGTGATGTGAGCATAGATAGATCAACAAACGCCTACTCCCTAACCTCCATTCTTACCTCAGACAGACATCTGGGCAAGTGTTACATGCAGAGGCCGGCGAAAGAAAGCAGTAAGGGCCAATCCTCAAACATCTTTCTGTCTGAGAACCCAGTGCACAGAGCCAAGGACCCGGCCTTCCACAGCAGTAACTGTGGACAAGTCAGGAGCAGGGACTTGGGTCTGTGGGCCGACAGAGGGGAGCTCACGGGAAAAAGGGAGGATGTGAAAATAGAGGCAGTAGAACAGGTTGACGAAGAATACGTAGATGAGACAGACAGTGAAGCAGGCGAGAGAGGTCAGAGGTCAGAGAGGGAGCATCAGCGTAGAGTGTGAGTACAAACCACGTTTCCTTTAGCTTTTACACTTTTTCTTTCTACCATCTACCAAGCTTTTTGTTTATGCCTTATTTTCAGATGTGTATATAGTAAATTCCAATACTTTGATACGTAAATCAGGAATTAGGTTTGTCTAGCAAGTGAGTGTAGTACAGGGTTGTTGTTGTTTTTTTTATTATTATGTTTGTACATTTTATAAAGCTATTTAAAATACTCATGAATGGCATTAAAAATTGACTGTAAAGTATGTCTGTTTTTCTCTCATTATTCTCTTTTTCTACTCTACATTTGAAGCGGTGTGAGTTGTATATACAAAACAGAAGGTGGTAAATTCCCCCTCCCTCCACTATGTATGCTGAATTTTTTTATTTAGCGCGGCAGAATATTCTACCCTGGGTTCATGAGGACTACTGTAGTTGATTGTACAGTCTCCCAATGAAATGATCAGCACTTTATCAACGGGATATTGTTTATTTGTACTGTGATTATGAGAATGTTGTCATATGTAATGTGTGCGACACTGGTCCTGAGTCAGTCAAACTGCCATGGCATTTTTTCCCTTAATCTTCAAGGTTTTTTTTTGTTTTTTGTTTTTTTTGTTTGGAGAAATTTCAACAACAAACGGATGTTGTGCAAAGTAACAAACACCACTAAGTTGAAACTTAAACTAAATACCTACCATTTGTCAATCCTAATAATTTGCCAAAGGTCAAACACTATGGTAGTTTAACTGAATCAAGGCCCAAGTCTCATTAACCACTAATCAACAAAATCTGTCGTTGACTAAGGAATAAATCATTTAAGAAAATCAGTTGTGCTTTGCCCAATGCTGTCAAAATATTACCTATATTGCATTAAGTGTTGTATTTATAATAAAAGATCAAGGTCATCTAGCACTATGGTTTGTTTGGTTGCTGAAGTTTCTACTCAGTTCTACATAATGGTAGTTTAGGTTTAGAATTGACGAGTAAAATTATTGTGTTCTTCTCCTCTGAATGATTTCCTAACACAAGTTCATACGAGCTGTTTATATGTATCATTAATGCACTGATGGTAATAGATCATTCAGGTACTAAGCTTGAACCAGGACTGTCATTCTTATACTGACCTATTTTAGAGAACATTCCAGTCCAGAGGAGCCTGCTGTTAAATGCCTGGGGTGAAGATTTTAGAAAAGCGAGCATTTATGCTGTGTTTTTTTGTGTTTGTTTTGAATTTTGTTTTTTCTTTCCCCACCTTGCCTTCGTTCAGTTAGCCTAGCCTGATTTGCTGTTTGTAGGTGTTGCAGATGTTTGACTTTAACAAAGATTTAAATATTCCTTTTCTTCCTGCCTATGGAGTCATTAAAATAGTACGGTCAGTTTGTAAAAACTATGAGATCATAAAGGGACCAGCAATAAATGTGGAATTTTATTTTTTTCTCACATTTTTTTACTGCCGTCTTTGACAGGGCTTATTGGGGGGAGAATGTTTGACAGTTGCCACGATACCGATCACGATCATGTAAAAGGGATATTAAAACTAACAAATAAATCTAAAAATGAAGGTAGATGTCTCTTTTGGAAGCTGCACTGATTTTATCTTAATAAAACAGACGATTAACTCCTCAGAAAAACCTCTCGGTTTTGGTGTGCCACTAGACCCATGCCTGAATATCTCATAAATGCTATGAGCTCTGCTGCTGCTCTTGCATAGTGAAAGTATGAGTCCAGGGGCAAAATGTCTGTCACAATTTAAATAAAGGCAAAATCCACTTTGAGATGTCTGTTCTAATGTGATATTACGTCTACAGTTAGGCATTATTAAAGTGATATCTTTTTTACCTACCTTGTATGATTTTTCTTTTTAGGCTATGCCTTGGTACTGAAACCCTCATTATGCTTTAGAAAAAATAACATTTGGAAAGATTTGACATATTAACATAATTCTGATGTAGATGCAGAAATAAATTTTGCTTAAGGCTAATCCTTTTTTTTGTGTTGTGTTATCGGACGATTTGCAAGTAAAGTTCAAGATTTGCAAGGTTTGTTTTGTCTGTACTTCATGCAGTGCCTCCATTACATTTCCATATTCCCACTCTTCCTGCCTTGGCCTGCTAACCCGTTAATCAATTTCTTTGTCAGCCTGCAAGCTTGTTTCTGTGCACTAAAACAACAATATCCTATTTACCTCGGAAGCTAAATAACTTCCTGAGAAAGTGCGTATTGGTTTAAGGTATTTTTGTGACTGGGAGGTCTGCATCCTATGCCACTATGTATTAAGCAATCCCTTCTATGAAAGTCATCCCTATGTCAGTAAAAACTGTTATCACACCTTCTCTTTACTAAAGAAGTGATTGTACCGTAGCCCATTGGTGGATCGTTGCACCTTTTTCTAAGCAACACTGATCATCTTTGTAATATCCTATTCGACTGTTATCCTTCTGTTGGCTCTTGGAAGTATTTGGTTAAGTGAAAGGGATGCTATTTATTTTTATTTACAAAGAAGATGGGGGAGAAACACTGCATATGCCGTGCATTGCCGATTTTCATTCATATTTTTCATATATGTGTGTGTGTGTGTGAAAATATATATGAGTGATATACATATACTCCTGAACGATACTCCTGTATCACTTAGGTGGAGCTGTGGAATTAAGGGAATAAAGAGTGAATTTCGACGATAAAATACGTGTGTATTCAATGGTGTTTCTGAGTTTCTCTTTTCTGTTGCTGTAGAACAGCATTTTTGCGTTTTGTAATGAGCTCAATGCATAGCATGAAACACTATTAACTACTGACAACCAGAGATTATTTACTGAAACCTGACTCACCACAAGATCCCACGTAGTTGCCTTTTCAGTTCCGTGTGTTATTAACTTGGTGAAAAGAAAGGATAGGCTAAACTATGACATATGCTTTGTGTTTGCTCAGGTCCCTGTCCACGACTATTGATCCTGGAATGAATATCAGGCCCTACATTGCACTGGATACACCGCAGAGGATGCGGAAATACACCATCTCCAGGAAACTTGCCTTTACGGAGCACCAGCAGGTACCAGAGCCAGTGCTGAATCACCAGTGGTGTCGAATGATTGATTGTGTCAAAGTGCAGAGTGATGTTGGTATGTGAGTGAGTGTAACTTTCAATTTCAACATTGTGCGAATATAAGTTATATAGTATCTCACAAAAGTGAGTACACCCCTCACATTTTTGTAAATATTTGAGTATATCTTTTCATGTGACACTGAATAAATGACACTTTGCTACAATGTGAAGTAGTGAGTGCACAGCTTGTATAACAGTGTACATTTTCTGTCCCCTCAAAATAACTTAACACACAGCCATTAATTTCCAAACCACTGGCAACAAAAGTGAGTTCACCCCTAAGTGAAAATGTCCAAATTGGGCCCAATTAGCCATTTTCCCTCCCTGATGTCATGTGAATGGTTAGTGTTACAAGGTCTCAGGTGTGAATGGGGAGCAGGTGTGTTAAATTTGGTGTCAACGCTCTCACACTCCCTCATACTGGTCACTGGAACTTCAACATGGCACCTCATGGCAAAGAACTCTCTGAGGATCTGAAAAAAAGAATTGTTGTTCTACATAAAGATGGCCT
>JAOYSI010074069.1:9021-19041 GCA_025775065.1 Hiodon alosoides | reverse complement strand
ACTCAGGAGCCAACAATTAAAGAGATATATAAAGAATGCTGGGGGTAGGGGACCCTGCTAACCACTGGTAACCACTGGTAACCACTGCTAACCACTGGTAACCACTGGTAACCACTGGTAACCACACTCAGGAGCCAACAATTAAAGAGCTATATAAAGAATGCTGGGGGTAGGGGACCCTGCTAACCACTGCTAACCACTGGTAACCACTGGTAACCACTGGTAACCACTGGTAACCACACTCAGGAGCCAACAATTAAAGAGCTATATAAAGAATGCCAGCCGGGTTTTTTTGAAGGTGGATGTGTGGTGTGTTAGTTTCTAGGGTTAAAAGTATTTTGTTTCCCCGAAAGGGAGGTTGTTTTTTTTTTTTTACAAAAAAATGTGCCTCTCCTCCAATCGGCAGGGGTGTAGTCTGGCTTAGAAATGATTGGCTCAAAAGCTGAAAATGATTACGATTGGACGAGGCTGGTCAATACTTCCTGTGTGGTGGTGGGAGTCAAGGCGACCAGCCAAGATGCGTCAGTACTATTACCATTCCAAATTGGGAATAAAGATTACTGACAATTCCAAATCTGTTCAAAAACCGTTAATAATAAATCAATCACATGCTGTATTCCCATGTGAGATGTAGTAAATAATGAGATTAATGAAGAGAAATTTCCGAATCCTGTTGTATTAGGTCAGAATTTTGTGTTTGGTTTAAATTCCTGAAATTTCCAATATTCATGTAGGTAATACATAACTATATTTGATGTCATTTTCTTTTTATGAGGTGTAGAAATACGGTACTTACACAAAATTTTAGCATGTTCTGGTTTGGCCCCAGCCTTCCTTAGCATAAAAAGATTGCTTTCATTTATAAAAGCTTACTGTATTAATTTGTTTTTGGCATTTAAATGGAATCAAATGATCTTGTTTACCTAAGCTCCCTAATGAATATTCACTTCAGGAGGTAGTCAAGCAGCATAGACTGCCGTCCTTCCAACTCACCTGAAATTAATGAGCGTTGTCTGGAGTTGTGCGGGAATATTTCAGCTGAATGTTCTGGGGGATGACACTTTTATGGCCAAGGCCATCTTGGATCAAGTGGGCAGACTTGTCTTCTGGACACGACACAGAATCTGGAATACAAAGGAGGGCGGGTGGAGAGAACATAGCCTAAACTGGGTTGTGAAGAATGGGAGCAGATTCAAGGCATACATTCCCATGACATCGTCATACAGACTCCAGCCAAGCTGATCATTTGCCTCATTAACGGTGGAATTAGACAAGGCCACGGGTCTTCTGCTTGATAGCTCGGATCCAAACCATTAGTCAATCCAGCCATCATTTACGCAGCCTGTGATTGGGCGGTGCATAGGAATTAACAGAAATATAGGCCATTGTCATGCCGCGGATTTAAAAAACAAATACTTTATTTTTAAATGTAAACTCCTCAGTAGACTTAAGTACAAATGAATTGAAAAAATGGACGAAATGCGCTGTTTAAATTCCTTGCTTCTACTTATATATAGAAAGCCTCTGCTGTAGTGAGCAGCCAACTGATTTGCTGTATCCACAGTTAATAAATGATTCTCAGTCTTTACCAACTTCTGCATGCGGTCTTGAATCAGTGTTTCTTGTAACGTCGAAAAGTGGAACTTATTTATCACCTCGCACCGGGTAAATAAGGCAGGGTCTTAAACATGGAGATAGCCGTTAGCATTCATTAGGGGTAGTTATTTAATATGTTAGTATTTTATCACACTAATGAGTTTGCTGGTAAATCGATGCTGTATCTCCGTAACTCTGCAGGAGGAGACCTCTGGAGAGACGGGCTATGAGACAGAACCGTCATTCTTTAACTGGTACGCTGGGGGGCTTTGCTGTCAGAGGCACAGTGTTAACAGGGACTGCTCTACCGTTAATAAATTGATACTGGGGAGTACTAAACGATACTGTTGGTTTTAACGTCGTTATACTGTATTTTAAACGTGTTTTTAATGTTTTTAAATGCAGTACAGCGTTCTTATTTTGATCTTTGAAGTTCACACAATATGACTTGGGGAATGTGTATTCTGGTTCTAAACGTCACATCTTCGGTTAGCAAGGAAGGGCTTAACGGTCTCTGTGCATCGCATAAGCGTCTGACCCCGATTGTTAAGTGCACAGTGTGGATCTGAAAGCCTGAGTGATCCAAGATGGATCACCCTGAACCTGTGAGTTCTCTTGTATGCAAATACCGTGTGTCTCTGTGCGGCTGTGTGCGGCTGTGTGCGTCTGTGTGCGTCTGTGTGCGTCTGTGTGCGGCTGTGTGCGTCTGTGTGCGTCTGTGTGCGGCTGTGTGCAGCTGTGTGCGGCTGTGTGCGTCTGTGTGCGGCTGTGTGCGTCTGTGTGCGTCTGTGTGCGGCTGTGTGCGTCTGTGTGTGGCTGTGTGTGTCTGTGTGCGGCTGTGTGCAGCTGTGTGCAGCTGTGTGCGTCTGTGTGCGTCTGTGTGCGGCTGTGTGGGGCTGTGTGTGTCTGTGTGCGTCTGTGTGCGTCTGTGTGTGTCTGTGTGTGTCTGTGTGCGTCTGTGTGCGGCTGTGTGCGGCTGTGTGCAGCTGTGTGCGTCTGTGTGTGTCTGTGTGCGGCTGTGTGGGGCTGTGTGCGTCTGTGTGCGGCTGTGTGCGGCTGCGTGCGGCTGTGTGCGTCTGTGTGTGTCTGTGTGCGTCTGTGTGCGGCTGTGTATTGTTCTGACGCGCTGCCGCGTTGACGTTTGTTTTAACTGTGGGTGCGACACAATATTGACAATAGTGACTGGAAAGGGCATGTAGAAAATGAATTGTCTTTGCCTGTGTCAGTCGTTAAGTAAGTTTCCTCACCTCACTTCTCCTCTGCCTCTGTCGCTCTTGTCGGAGGATAGGCGTTTAATGAGGGTGTCAAAAATATCCGGCTCCTAGCACAATAGAGAAGGAGCCTTCTGTTTGAACCCCGTGTTCCTCCAGGTCATTTTGGTGCTTTCTATTGTTTTGCACACGCCGCATTCCTACTCCGCCTTTGGTCGAACTGAGAAGACTCCTGAGCTGAAGAGTGCGTAACCCTTCTCCCTTCTGGGATATGGAGTCCAATCCAACACTCCCTGCTTTGCTGTGTATCAGTTTAGCTCTGGTAGAGCAGTCATTCCTGTAGGCTGCAGAATGTGTGGTTGGCTTGTGGATCTCCAACACAGATTCGCCCAGAGTGAGCCTAGGGCTATTGAAGTGAGGCATGCCGCGCACATTCTTCTTAAAACCGGTCTCCACAGAGCAGAACTTCCACAATACAACCCATTCATGTGAGTGGCTGACATGTCGTTTGTAGTTTAATAGCGATTTTTCTTTGTAGTTTTCAGCTCAGTTTCAGTTTGCTCCTGTTCATGCGTGAGCGACATGAACCTCAGACCTGTTCTCCTATAGCTGCCTTTCCCATTAGAACATATCATCACCAATCGATTGGAGAGCATAATTATTATGTTGATGAATGAGCTTTTGAGGATGGTCCCAGCTGTAAGCAAGCGAGATGGCGGGAGGCAGAACTGGAGTGTGCCACATCTCAGCAGGAAGCCATCTGGAGAAATTACTTCACTGGTATCATTGCTCAAGCCAGAGAAGAACGCTCCTTTTTCAATTTAGCTGATTTTAGTCTTTGAAAGAGATAATTAGATCCCCGATTACAAATGTAATCTAAGAAACATCAATCTTTCTGTATTAGATTACTGCATGTAGGACGGACTGAAAGTGGACTTCAGTGATGATTCTCTTATGTACACGCAGCCTTCGTTTCTCCATGGAGACTACAGTTAATTGTTCTTATCAACCATATTTCGATACTCTGACAGTCTCTATTAGGTCTGCGCGGTCTGGGTGCGATGGCACAGAGATGGGTTTTGAAAGGCATCTGATGTGATGGTAGAGGCCGTGAGATACCAGCCTACCACATGAATCGCCGTTCACGTTTTAGGCAGCCCCGAGGAGTTCTCAATAATACACCAATCAGTGAAAGAACGAATTGGAGGCGAGGACATTTGAATTCATTTTGTCGATTGGGTATAAAACTTTGCACCTAATTATACTACTGGGCTGGCAGTCTTTTGTCTAACCAGGAAAACTCATGTTTTTCTGCTGAGTAGAGAGAAGCTGTTGACGGTGTGTAAACTTTAAATGATGTAAATGCTTTTTAAAATGCACACAAATAATGCATAAAGTATTTCTGAGCAGTTGCAATGGCCACTGGTGTAATAATCAATACCATCTCCATGTAATTTATTAACGCTCACTTATTCACAAGGGCCGCTCTGTGCGCTGTTGTTACAGTCATTATGCAGCACAAAAGCCCCTGAATGGACATTAGCTTATTCTAAATGCATTTCAACCAATGTCATGCATCTTGTCGTACGATGTATGCTGACTGGTTGATTTCCAAAAATGTTGACTGCGTTTTTGTTCCGTCAGTCAGTGAATGGCTGTCAGTCTGGGCTAATCTTGTCATTATGATTTATTTATCTGGTGATTTCTATGATGTCACATATTTATGCCTTTGACTTTCATTTGATACGATCGTTTTTAGTTTCATAGAACATTCTTTCAAAAAATTATTCAATTGAAATATCGATGTATACATAATCTGTTTTGCCTTGTGTTATTAGCTTGTTTGCCAAAATCTGGATAAATCTGCATTTCGACCACCATTTAAAAAAATAAACATTTTTTTTTTACTTTCTGCAAATTAAATGTACCTTATAAAGAAGGCTGGGTGCAGATCAAAACTTTTACAAGCTGCTAATTCAATTGGATAAAATTCGATTTCTAAAATATTCTATCGTAAAGTTTTGATTTGGCCCCAGTAATACATCGGCCCTAAGCAATACAAGAGTAGTGTGTGTGTGTGTGTGTGTGTGTGTGTGTGTGTATAGCAATAGGAGTGAGATGTGAGGAAGGCACCCAATGTTTAATATATTGTAAATTATTTATGGGGTGGAGAATATCGAACCCTCAAAGTATAAGACTAATGTAGATAAATTGAACCACAGACCTGTATCACCTTTTAGTCAGCATAGGGGTCATCGAAAGGGCTCAGTAAAGGTGGGGTCTAGGTCACTATAAGGTTAAAATAACGTTCCTTTAAATGAAAGTTAACAAAACGGCTTGTGTGAGCATATTTTCAGCGAGTCCGTTCTATGGCACCATGGGTATTATAGTCCCGCGCTCGCCTTGCTTTGCCACCCCCCCCGTTTTTTATTTTCATTCACATTTTTTTTTTCTTTCCAATCAGCCCTTCAGATGGATCAACTCCAATATAGGCTCATTCATGGGTGTGTAAAAACTTTTATTTAACTGATTTATAACATACTGTTTTATCTGACATAAGATAGGTCAGTTTTACGGTCATGTCAATCTACAAACTTCTGACTTATTAATGCCGCATGAAAATAGAAAAAAACTCAATGTGTAGATCTAGGTAGGCCGGAGTGTTAGCTATAAATAATGTCAAGGACATTGGAACAGAACCGGTCCTAGTAGAGACATCCATGTCCCTCTGGGTCTGTTGGAGAGCTGAGACATTGAGTGTACATTGCTTTTGCAGAACCATCCAGTGTTGTAGTCACTGAACAACACACTGCATTTTACTGTTCTATTTAACTATGCATGGTGTCTTTAACGTCAGCCTGTCGATGCGCGGCCACTGATGATATCTACATAGAATCTGATCGTTGTCAGTAATGAAGATTAATATGCGCGTAATGACGCCTAATCAGAAGGCCATATTTTATCCCTGATGTCTCAAATCTTTTTTTAGTTCTTCCAACCTGTACGCAGAAACAGAGAAAAACATTGCCTTTCACGGTACATGATTCTAAAGCGTAAGACCAACTGAAAGAACTGAAAGCCCTGACCAACTGAAAGAACTGAAAGCCCTGACCAACTGAAAGAAGTGTCACAAACAATGATCTGACAGGAAAACTTACAACTGAAGTTTGCTAGTGCCACAAGACTGTATCTCCTAAGGGTTTGAATACAGCCAATCGCGTTGATGAATACAGCCAATCGCGTTGATGTAGAGAACTATCTGGATTTCCGTCACTGTACTGGCAAGTAAGACCTCCAATTCAGCTGACAGCTACTCTTTAAGTATACAGTATCTCTGCAGATGTAGAATTCAGGAAAGACAATTAAGAAGCCTGTAATGTAACCAAAAATACGAAATGCCACCTACTTGTTAATTGATTGATAAATTAATTAATTGTGGAGCTGAAATCTAGCTAAATTAGATTAGAGAAAGTTTTTTTTTAAAACCAGTAGATGACTTCAACATAAAGAAATGCACAGTAAAATAATATTTGATAATACACAGAAAATGACAGCTTTTCAAAGGAACAACCTCTGTTCCACTCCATTGAATCACTGTCTCTCGCTCACTGGAAAAACAACCATCTAAATACCCGTTAAACTTGATTTTAATGCCAAATTGTTGAATCTTTGCTAATTGCTCTGATAGTTGCGTTATAGCACAAACAGCTGATCTCTCTTTCCTCTGATACTCGAGTTTCTTTTCACTTCTCTACGATTCCTGCGGTCTCTCTGGTGCATATGATACCATAATTAGCAGACACTCTGTTAACGTCGACGGTGCCTCTTTATCATATCATATATAGTTAGAAAATTGTTAAAGTTATATTTCTTGAAATACTGTTTGTGATGGTTCATATTTTGTATTTGAAAGGGAAACAAATCATCGGATCAGAGTTCCAGGGATTTCCAGAATCTGCATTGCCAACTTATAAAACGAAGATGCAGCGTTTGTTTAAACAGCCCGATGATGTCGCTGGCAGATGTGTACAGCTGTCTGAAGCCCGCGCAACCCACTAAGTATTCTGCTGGCGGGCCCGTCCTGCACGGGCCATGTCGAGCCATTGAAGCTGATTTGCTGTTGTTGCGTTTGAGCGAATTGATTCAGCTGTGTGTGTTTTTTTTAATGACCATTTTCCTGCTGTGATAAATGAATTATTGACATGTAAGCTGGAGTATGTCCTGTTTCTCCATTATGTGCATTCATTTGAAACTTTTTTTCCCCTTTAGCATCAGAAAGTCATAGAAGTCGTAACAAACTGCTCCTTTAATGACACGTGGTTTCCGTCAGAGTGTGTTTTAACTGTTCTTCGTGTTTAGCATTTTAATCAGATGTTCCTGTAGACAATATGTCCTTGGAGCACACTCATGACTAATCAGATGGAAAGTCTTGTCAAGACAGAATAAATGTCATCCTATCAAGACGAGCTTGCTAGAAATGGCTTACCGGCTTACTACATCCTCTAGCAGACTCCAGTTCGGCTGATTCAACACTTATAAAGGACATGAAGAAAGGCAAAAGTACCTTCTCACCCTCACCCGGTCACCTGCTAAAACAGTTAGCAGAACAACCAGCTCAGACAAGTGGGTTTTATAAGCAGGATAGACTCTAAAATCCTCCAGGTGAGATTGGTACAACAGGGTTTATATTATCATTGTACAACATTCACTTTTTCTATAGGATGAGCTGATGTGCGGTGAAGGCAGATGTGTACACTACTAACGTGTGTGTTTGTCTCTGTGTATGTGTGTGCGTGTGTGTGTGTGTGTGTGTGTGTGTGTGGGTGTATTTGTCTGTATGTGTGTGCGTGTGCGTGCGTGTGTGTATTTGTCTCTGTGTGTGTGGGTGTATTTGTCTGTATGTGCGTGCGCGTGCGTGTGTGTGTATTTGTCTGTATGTGTGTGCGCGTGTGTGTTTGTCTCTGTATGTGTGGGTGTATTTGTCTGTATGTGTGTGCGTGTGTGCGTGTGCGTGCGTGTGTGTATTTGTCTCTCTGTGTGTGGGTGTATTTGTCTGTATGTGCGTGCGCGTGCGTGTGTGTGTTTGTCTCTGTGTGTGTGGGTGTATTTGTCTGTATGTGCGTGCGTTTGCGTGCGTGTGTGTGTATTTGTCTGTATGTGCGTGTGTGTATTTGTCTGTATGTGTGTGTGTGTGGGTGTATTTGTCTGTATGTGCGTGTGCGTGGGTGTATTTGTCTGTATGTGCGTGGGTGTATTTGTCTGTATGTGTGTGCGCGTGTGTGTATTTGTCTCTGTATGTGCGTGTGCGTGTGCGTGTGCGTGTGCGTGTGTGCGTGTGTGTATTTGTCTCTGTATGTGCGTGTGCGTGTGTGTATTTGTCTCTGTATGTGCGTGTGCGTGTGTGTATTTGTCTCTGTATGCGTGTGCGTGTGTGTATTTGTCTCTGTATGTGCGTGGGTGTATTTGTCTGTATGTGTGTGCGCGTGTGCGTGTTTGTCTCTGTATGTGCGTGTGCGTGTGCGTGTGCAGGTGGCTGTGACACCAGGGCAGGACCCATGAGGAGTAATAGAAGATGCTGGCAGTTTTGATGCCTCTGCTCCTTTCAGCCATGTGTTTAAGAAGCACCACAAGCAGCCCGCCCTCCTTCAGAATCGGTGAGTACAGCCGCTCACGCCTTCACGTGCGTCCACTCCAAACACTGTAACCTGGCACTGCTGGTACTTACCACAGTCCATGGGCTGTTTCGTCAGTGTTACACCAAACTACGCTCCATCTCCATGGTTCCAGAACGGAGAGGAACACATCACAGGAACAGGAACAGGAAGGAGCTGTCCCTCTTAGAGACAGGAAACTCCATGTTTATTCATGTGTACTGAGTGCCATGGCGGTCAGAATGGGACCTGGGTAATGTAGTACCCTAACGGGAACCCTGCTGAAACGGTGTCAGCCTTTTCTTTATGTCTCTGTTTTCTCTTCATAATGCCCTCCCCACACTGTCTGAGCCCTGGAGCCAGGTATTGGAGGTGTTGGAGACTCTGAATGCATTGGAAATGATATGGAAACTCATATCCAAGGCCGCCGTATTGATTTCCCTACACCAAGGTTTATTAAAAAGCACATTTTGTCTCGGCCCGAGCGCAGATCAGATAAAGCAGTGTAAGTTGAAGAAAACACGCAGCCACTTTGGCGGATCGATAATTTGTTTCCCAAGTTTAGTTCTGGGTTGGCTTTTTGGCTTTGATTGTGATCACGCCTACTTGTTATTGACAAATAACTGGTCGACGCCGTGTTCTCCGCCCCACGCATTTCCAAGGCATCTCGTTAGGTCAATGGCTAATTAATTGTTTTGAGTGGCAGGTGCTGCTCCAACTCAGCTCCCCAGGGGATGACATTTCACACTGCCTGTTGTAGTGTCAGTGACCAGTGACAGGCCAATGGCATCTTTTTAAAGTTGACTAATACTGTGGAGGTACGGATTGGCTAAGTGCCTCTCAGCCTTTACCGGATTTAACCGTGAGTAATGCCCGGCAGAACTTACTCCTCTTTAATGTAGTTGGATGTAGAGGCTGAATTTTCCATATCATATGTTATTATAATTTAAAATGTTAAATTTGATTTTATATGGTCTTTTTTTATGGACATACTTGGACACTACATAAAGGACTGAGCACCATTAGTGACACTACCTACGGGACTGAGCACCATTAGTGACTCTACATAAAGGACTGAGCACCATTAGTGACACTACCTATGGGACTGAGCACCATTAGTGACTCTACATAAGTCACTGAGCACCATTAGTGACACTACATAAGGGACTGAGCACCATTAGTGACTCTACATAAGGGACTGAGCACCAGTAGTGACACTACATAAAGGACTGAGCACCATTAGTGACTCTACATAAGTCACTAAGCACCATTAGTGACTCTACATAAGGGACTGAGCACCATTAGTGACACTACCTAAGGGACTGAACACCATTAGTGACTCTACATAAGTCACTAAGCACCATTAGTGACACTACCTACGGGACTGAGCACCATTAGTGACACTACCTAAGGGACTGAGCACCATTAGTGACACTACCTATGGGACTGAACACCATTAGTGACTCTACATAAGTCACTAAGCACCATTAGTGACACTACCTACGGGACTGAGCACCATTAGTGACACTACCTAAGGGACTGAGCACCATTAGTGACACTAC
>JAOYSI010074068.1:0-19043 GCA_025775065.1 Hiodon alosoides | reverse complement strand
AATTTGTCATAAAATGTGATCTGATCTTCATCTAAGTCAAGAGTATTGACAAATATAATGTGTCTAAAATAATAACAAAAAATAAATTCTGATCCCTCATGTTTTTATTGAACACACTCGTTCAACATTCAAAATGGCAGTGGAAAACGTAAGTGAACCCTTCCAAAAACCATGAAATTCCAAAAGGTTCACATGCTTTCTTGCCTGTATATATATGTTTATGAAGTAAAAACATTTTGCTAGGATGTGGAGTGTTAGTGATTCCTTCACCCCTCACTAGAACGCGTGCAGTAGTGATTGTAAAGGCTGTCATCCTACTGCCTCCTGCTGTGAACCGCAGTCTGCTACAGTGTGAAGAGAGCGGTCGACCGGCCATCTGTATCAACGTCAGAGTGTGCTTTAGGATCTGGAGCAAGCACATCATGGGGACCGTAGGTGGGGGCTTTCAACGCTCATTGAATCGCACCCTACCTCACGTCACATAGCTGCACGGCACCTCGGCTCACCTCGGCTCAATGTTCCGCACTTCATGTCAATGCATTGTATAGAAGTAAATGACCTCAAACAATCTTTCCTTAAAATGCTACTAAAGTTAAATGTTTTTTCTCTTTTTTACTATAGTTTATTAAGAAAAACAATACATTTTCAAATTATAAATAAAAATCTGAATAGATATTAGCTATTATAAATTATGCCATAGTTTGACAGTGTGGATACAATACCAGAATATACAGATGTGGTCAAATTTGTTGGTACCCTTACAGCTCATTGAAATAATGCTTAATTCCTCCTGAAAAGTGATGAAATTAAAAGATATGGCATCATGTATACTTGCATGCCTTTGGTTTGTCTAGAATAAAGCAAAGAAGCTGTGAAGAGATACATTTTTGCTCATTCTACAAAGATATTCTAAAATGTCCTGGACACAACTGTTGGTACCCCTTAGAAAAGATAATAACAAATACATAAATAATAACTAATTGGATTATAGTGATATTCCAAACTAATAAGTTTCTTTAATCAGTATCACATGTCACCAATCTTGGAAGCAGTCATTCAGCATATTTAAATGGAGGAAAGTAGTCATTGTGCTGTTTGGTATCATTGTGTGTACCACACTGAACACGGATTAGACAAAGCAAAGGAGAGAGTTGTCTGAGGAGATCAGAAAGAAAATGATAGACAAGCATGGTGAAGGTAAAGGCTACAAGATCATCTCTAAGCAGCTTGACGTTCCTGTGACTACAGTTGCAAATATTATTAAGAAGTTCAAGGTCCGTGGAACCTCCGCAGCCGCAAGAGGAAAATCGACCCCAGATTGAACTGAATGAACCGAATGGCAGAAAAAGAACCTAGGATAAGTTCCAAAGAGAAACAAATTGAACTCCCAGGTGAAGGTACGTCAGTTTCTGATCGCACCATCCATCGCCTTTTGAGTGAAAGTTGCCTCCATGGAGGAAGACCCAGGAGGACTCCACTTTTGAAAGAAAAACATTAAAAAGCCAGACTGGAACCCTAAAATGCATATTGACAAGCCACAAATCCTTCCGGGAGAATGTCATTTGGACAGATGAGTCAAAACAGGAGCTTTTTGGCAAGTCACAAAATGAAATCTCAAGATTATCAAGGTATTCTGGAGTGAAACGTACTGCCCAGTGTCAAACATTCTGTCTCAGTCGCCCCACAGCTAAAACCACACAAGAATGGATAAGAACAAAACATTGGACTGTTTTAAAGTGGCCTTCTATGAGTCCTGATCTGAATCCTATTGAACATCTATGGAAAGAGCTGAAACTTGCGTTCTGGAGAAGGCACCCATCAAACCTGAGACAGAGTAGTTTTCTCAGGAAGAGTGATCCAAAATACCAGTTAACATGTGCAGAAGTCTCACTGAGAGATACAGAAAACGTTTGATTGCAGTGATTGCCTCTAAAGGTTGTGCAACACAATATTAGGTTGAGGGTTCAACATTTTGGTCCATGCCATTTTAATTTGTTTTGTTATTTACAATATTATATTGAAAAACAAAATCAAAAGCAAAGTCTGATTTATATTAAGTATGGAATAAACAATGGTGGATGACACTAACTTTTTTCAGTTTCAAGTTATTTCAAGAGGGAATTGCATTCTTCGTTTTTTGTGGAGGGGTACCAATTTTTTTTACCAAGTCTGTATTTAAGATCGTGTCTGAATATCCATTACAGTAAGTACAGTCAATATTAATATCTTAAAGTTTTCTATGGTAAATCAGGGTCAGGGTAATGTCTTAATTAACTGATTTGTATTGTATTTTCACTGTTACTTCATATATCCCCCCTCTTGGACAGGAATGCATTATAATATGACTGCAGACGTGAGACACAGAGAAAGCCTTCTCCCCCGTTTTTACTTCACCGGAAATGTAACCTCTAACACCACAACAGGATCAGTCAACACCAGGCACCAACACCTCACCTGTGTCAACCACTCTGCCTTCATGAGGGTGAGGCTCCACCAATCGCTGCCATAGATAAGCCGGGCACATTTCCAGTGACCGCATGTTTGTAGTTTTTGACCTGTGTGACAAAAACGGGAGAGGAAGTTTCTGGGTAGGATCAGCATTTGTGCACAGCTTTTCGTTTAAGTTAAGCTGTCCTGTTTTTCCTTGATGGATGCCACACACATTGCAAACCCAACTTCAGATTGCAGATTTACATTTATGGCTCTTGGTGTTCTTGACTTCTACTGCTATTAAGGTCTGCATAACTGCTCTACCCTTGAAGAAGGGGCAGGACTAGCTAGTTTTTGAACCTTAGAGGCATTTTGTTTTGTTTTTTTGTTTTTGGTGCATTGATAGCTTATTATGTTTGGGCTGTACCACTAGATGGCACTGTTTTAATGCAAGTTCATAATTAATTGGGAAAGGGAGAATTGGAGAGAATGAAAGGGATGATTGCAGAGCTTTGTACATTGTTGCTGCACTTTATTTGTTTGTTTTAAAATAAAATAATAGAGATAAAACTTGATTTGATTTGAGCAGCACTTGATTTGAGCTTTTCATCAAATCAACACTTGAGGTCCTTTGCAATGGTGGTGCCCAAGAAGCGAAAGGACTCTACAGAGATGACTGGGGAGTCACCCAGGGCGATGGGGGAAAGGGCTGCTGGGTTCCTCCGAAAGTCCACTACCATCTATACTGTCTTTAAGGCGTGGAACTCCAGGTTGTTCTGGCTGCACCAGGACACCAGATGGTCAGTCTCCCACCGGTAGGCGGACTCGTCTCCATCAGATATAAGTCTGATGAGAGTGGTGTCATCTGCGAACTTCAGGAGCTTGACAGAGTGGTGACTCGGGGTGCAACTGTTGGTATACAGGGAGAAGAGTTAGGGGGACAGGACACAGCCTTGTGGGGAGCTGGTGCTGATGGTCCGGGGGTCAGACAAGTGCTTCCCCAGCCTCACATGTTGCCTCCTGTTGGACAGGAAGTCTGTGATCCACCTGCATGTGGGCTCTGGCACTCCCAATTGGGAGAGCTTGTCCTGGAGCAAAGCGGGAATGATGGTGTTGAATGCGGCACTGAAGTCCACAACCAGGATTCTGGCATAGGTTCCAGGGGAGTCTAGATGCTGGAGGATGAAGTGCAGAGCCATGTTGGCCGTGTCGTCCACAGACCTGTTGGCTCTGTAGGAAAACTGCAGTGGGTCTAGTTGTGGATCGGTCATGGTCTTGAGGTGGGACAGCATAACCACAGAGGTCAGGGCGACTGGTCTGTAGTCATTAAGTCCTGTGATCCTTGACTTCTTAGGTACTGGGATGATGGTGGAGGATTTGAAGCAGACTGGAACATAGCATGTCTCCAGTGAGGTGTTAAAAATGTCAGTAAACACAGCAGAAAGCTGATCTGCACAGTGCTTTAGGGTAGATGGAGAGACACCGTCAGGCCCTGCTGCCTTGAGGGGGTTCTGTCACTTTAATCAATCAAATCAATCAATCAAATTTATTTTCATACAGTGCTTTTCACATGTTTCCATGTCACAAAGACGCTTTACATACAGAAAAATACAATATGTCCCAGGCCTGACCACTCAAAAGCGTGCTAGTGGCAAAAGTGGCAAGGTAAAATTAAATAATTTAATGTCCATAATGTCTGATGCCCTCCGGTAGAGGAGTTCCAAAACATTGTAATATCCAGAGGAGAGTGGTAGGGGCCCAGATGGCTGGAGTCCAGCCTAATGGTCCACTGGTAGCTGTGGTGTAAGTGATGCAGTCCTGCAGGATGCCTCTCATGATTGCTCGAAAGAGAGAGATAGCACATTATTAATGCTTACCTATGGAAGTAGGATGATCTCAAGTTAAGTAATTTTAAAATTTTAAAAGTGAAACTTTATGAGTGATCACAGCTACATATATCTATGGCAGCATACAAAGAGGGTGAGTGCCGGAAACAACACATGGCCATGAAGGTGGTCTGAACCCATCCCGCTCCACCAAAGGCAGAATCCAGCCAACAAAGGGGGAACCACCAATGATGGTGCGACAACAATGGTTCCAAAAGTTTCTAATTGTCACAGTTAGCCTTCACTTTCTCAGTCCCCCTATTGACTATATGCTAGTTTGAATAGATACTTTTTAAAATCTTGCTTTAAATATAGAGACTGTCTGATTCCCCCTCAAATTTTGGGAGGGCATTCCATAGTTTTGGAGCTCTATGTGCAAATGCTCTTCCTCCAGATTTTGATTTGGATATTCTTGGTGTATATAGATTCCCAGCCTCTTGTGAGCAAAGTAATCTAGATGGGAGATACGGGACTATACTATCTGTTAGTTACGAGGGAGCTAGCCCATTTACAGCCTTAAAAGTTAAAAGTAACTTAAAAACAGCCTGCTGCCTTATTGGCAACCAATGTAATGAAGCCAACACTGGTGTGATGTGATCATATTTCTTACGTCTAGTAAGGATCCCGGCAGCTGCATTCTAAACAACTTGTAATGCATTTGTGTCTGTATTTGAGCCACCTGATAATATAGCATTACAATAATCAAGCCTGGAAGTAACAAAAGCGTGGATTAATTTCTCTGCATCCCAATCACCTAAAAAATGTCTAATCTTGGCAATGTTTCTCAGGTGGTAGAATGCTATTCTGGCAATACCTTTAGTATGACGGTCAAAAGAAAGATCTGGATCAATTGTAACTCCAAGATCTTTAACCAATACATTCTGTTCTATCATCTTTCCATCTAAGTCTAGCACATAATCATTGAGCCTTGTACGATCCTTGTACAAGGATGATCATTTCTGTTTTGTCAGAATTCAACAACAGAAATTAGTGGACATCCAATCCCTTACATCTCCAATCTAGCCAATGCAAAATCCTTACCCGGGTTCCCTGACAGATATAGCTGCGTGTCATCCGCATAACAATGAAAGTCGATCTTGTGCTTACGGATGATATCACCAAGGGTTAGCATATACAAAGAGAATAGAAGGGGGCTCAACACCGAACCATGTGGTACTCCATATCTAACCGGTAACAAATCAGATGAGTCTTCCCCGATTTTAACAAACTGAAATCTGTTTGTCAAATATGACCTCAACCAAGATAGAGCAGTCCCTTTTATGCCTAGGTGGGTATCAAGTCTTTTTAAGAGGATATGGTGATCTTTAGTATCAAATGCAGCACTTAAATCAAGCAGTACTAGAACAGACACCAAGTTATATAAGGTGCCATTAGAATATCATTTACAACCCTAAAAAGTGCTGTCTCAGTACTATGCCAATTGAAAACCTGACTGAAATGTTTTGAGCATATTATTCGAGTAGAAATTTCAGTAACTGCTGGGCTACTACTTTCCAATAATGTCCAATATTTTAGACAAAAATGGCAAATTAGATACTGGCCTAAAGTTCTTAAGAACATATGGATCTAAATTTGGTTTCTTTAAAGTTGGTTTAATTACCGCTACTTTGAGAGACTCAGGGACACTTCCTGATACTAAAGATGCGTAACAATGTTTAACATTGGTTTAGACGTTACTGAGAGAATATCCTTCACTAACTTCGTTGGTATTGGGTCAAGGAAACAAGTTGATAATTTTGATGAAGAGATAAGTTGTTCAATTTCGATAAGGTCAATAGGAGAAAAGCTATCCAAACAAGTTCTGGAATTACTTTCCATTAGATGTTCAGAAAAAACTTCTGCAGATGAGACAGCCCTTATTTCTCTTCTAATTTCTCTGATCTTCTCACTGAAGAATGTCATGAAGTCCTTGCTGCTATGATACGGACTCAGGTTATCTATCCCTTGACTTTTGGTTATTTTGGCTACTGTATCAAAAATAAATCTTGGGTTGTTTTTCTTCAATCAATCAATCAATCAATTTTATTTTTATACAGCACTTTTCACATGTGGTCATGTCACAAAGACGCTTTATATAGAAAAAGATTCTTCTTCTCAATTAGTTTTGAGAAGTATGCAGAGCGAGCAGCTACCAACGCACATTTATAATTACGAACACTGTCTTTCCACGCAATAAGGAAAACCTGTAGTTTGAATGTGCGCCACTTGCGCTTCAGTTTATGAAATTTCTGCTTGAGTTTCCGGGTATAATCAGTGTACCACGGGGAGGATTTATTTAAATTTTATTTTTATGTTTATTTTTTCATGTTTATTTTTTTTTCCCACTCTCAGAGGAGCTACCAGATCTAGAGTTCTACTTGTTATAGATATCTAGCATTTCATCCACTGACGTAATACTATTGAATATTCTTTCCTCTGGTAAAACATTTGGCAGCTCTTCGATAAACCTTAGTATCGTACTTGGATTAATTGAACGACTCATAAACTGCTTCTGCTCTGGTACCTTGGAATTCGTCAACTGAATTACAAATGTAATAAGAAAGTGATCAGAAAGTACCGGGTTGTACGGAAAAACTGTTACATTTTCAGTATCAACACCAAGACTAATAACCGGATCTAATGTATGGCTGTGACAATGCGTGGGTTCTGCCACATGATGGACAAACCCAAACATATCCAATATAGACACAAAGGATTTTTTAAATGAATCCTCATCACTATCAATATGAATATTAAAGTCTCCAACAATCAATACTTTGTCTGCCGTAACTGCTAGGATTGATAAAAAGTCACCAAACTCACGTAAAAATTCAGTATACGGACCCGGCGGCCTATAGACATTAGCTAATAAAAAGCTTGTTTGTTTGTGAGAGCCATTATTACCATTATTTGACCAGGTACTCTGTTAGACCTTCAAATGAGGAATAGCTGCCAAAACTTTTAGCTGTTAAGCAAAACTCGCTACGAAAAACTGTGGCAACACCACCACCACGATGACCAGACTGGCGAGGTTTTTGGCTGCTGGAGAAACCATATGGAGTGGCCTGATTAAGGGCTATGTATTCCTCCGGTTTTAGCCAGGTTTCAGACAAATTTAAGATATCAACAATCAAACAAGAGACTGTTAACGTCCCCCTCCAAGATTGAAAGTGCCATTGCAGTGGCAGAGGAGGGGACGATTGAGACGGGTGATTGTGTATTGGCCCTGATGGTGGGCGGCTGGTGTTCATGGCTGGACACACAGGGAGAAGGTCTATTGTCAGGACTGCCCTAAGGGTCTTTCAAATCTGCAGTAGAACTCATTCAGGTCGTTGGCAGTGTACTCATCAAGACTATTAGTGGCAGACCTAAAAATGTCCCGATCAGTGCATTACAGACACGCATGCAGAGCCTCTGTTGCTTCAATGCTCCACTTCTTTGACATTCGCACAACAGGCTTAGAAAGTTTAAATTTTTGCCTGTATGTGGGCAATTTTGCCTGTATGTGGGTATGTATGTTTGCCTGTACGTTTGAGTGAAATTAGCTAAATCCTCTGCCAATATGCAGAACACAGCAGGACAGCAGTGATAAACTGACAGTCGTAAGGATAAAAAAACTGTATAATCTAAACTAAAATTGTTAAAAGTTCAATTTGAGGCATTGGCTTTAATTTGTTATTTTATTTTGACAGAATAAGTGGATACATCGAAAATGTTTTTTATGTTGTGCTCTACGTTTTTGCATTTTCAAAACATGAAATTACAGCGCATTGTTTTATTTATTTATTTTTTTGCTTTTAAGATCAGGATGGGTGATCAACAGGTTCAGAGTCGCCATCCACTCAAACAGCACCCCATCACGATGGAAAAGGGCTAAAAAATAATCGGTGGTGGGGAGTGTCCTTCATGTCCTGTGTGCTGACCGGTGTACTGACCTCTTTGCTAACTTGTGTACTGACCTCTGTCCTGACCTGTGTGCTGACCTGTGTGCTTATTCACAGAGTTTGAAAGAATTCTCTGCAGTGTGTGAAGCATCATTTTTTCCTGCAGAAAGATGTCCAAGATATATTTACTCCAATCCATTTCGAGCTTAAGTATGAGCTGGGAGAACACAATGTCATGAATGGGGTGTCTGGGGGTCTCCCTGCTCTTAAGCCTATACTGCAGCAAGCTGAGGAGAACAACAATCTGGTATCCAACAAGGTACTGTTACAGTATTACATCCATAGTTAGTCTGCATTTAGGCATGGTAGACATCTAATTAGATATTGAAGCCTGCCATGTATGTGGATTTTACTTGCGGCATTCCTCTCCTAGTTGAGTGTTTTCTGTTCTACAGACTGTCTTTGCCCGATACTGTGCATGGGTCAACTGCTCAACGAACCTGCAGGTTTCTGCGCACCTGGGTTTACCACAGTAAGTGTTGTACTCCAAATCGTCACTCTTTGCGCTTTGCCTGTTCCATTATAATTACTTGCGGCTTCTCTTGGCCCGGTAAAACATCCCTAAAGACCTCCTGTAACCACCTTAGTCTTGAGATGCCTCATTTAAACCCAGGAGCGAAAATTAGTTTGTGTAAAAAGTACATTCCAAACTAATTTCATATTTGCTTTAGATTTGTAACATGCACTGCTAGCAAATAATAAGAGATTATTTTATGCATTATTTGTACGAAAAATTCTATGTTGCTAAAGTGTGTTCAGACAATGTAATACAATAGGAGCGGGACAAACAGTTGTAGTAGTAAATGCATCTTTCAGGAAATTTACATCCAATAATAAAGTTAAATTAACTCTGAGGATGAAGCTCATACTTGTTCTTAAGGTCTATGAATTGTGTTGTTTTTTTTTGAGATGCAGGTGTCTCCTACTCTCTTTTGGTTTTCACATTTTACATCTAGACAGATTGACCCAAAGGTAGCATAACTAGTGAATGGGTCAGATGAACGTCTTGGCAGGAACAAGGTAATTTTACAAAATGATAAGCCATAATTATTAGTCATAATAATTAGTGATGGGTCGTTTTCTCAAGGAATTCATTTTAATCTGAAGGTCAATTATTTTAAAGTATCAGTATTTTGAGGATTCCGGTGTATATATTAACGGTGAATGGGCTGACGTAAACCGGAAACTTCTTGCCACAGATTTTGGAAGGAAGCCATCTCAGTTCGTCTGTCTGAATGCCAGATTTTCTCCCAGAGTTGTAAAGTGACCAATGCTGTTTGAATGTCAAAAATCATAATCAATTTTTGCCACCAGAATTGTGTTTGTTTGTTCCACACAATGTCTTGTTTGCCAGCCAGGCTTCTTCTTAAATATTTGTGTAGAATATTTTTTTTGAATAAAAGTTAATGAGACTCTTTTTCTTCTCAGGTCCCACAAAAACATGTCATACTTTGCAGTGGGAAGTAGAAAGACTGCAATGCTGAATGTGACACTGGTCAACGTTGGTGACGCTGCACTCCTCCCCAGGCTCTCCCTGAGGTTCCCCAGCAACATTTACTTCATCAAAGTGCTAGGCGCGGTATGAGCCACATGATATCAGTTTAAAAAACTAATTTCCAAGAAGCTGTTATATGGTAACAAAGCCTTTTGCTCTTGCTGAAATGGAGCAATCTGGTTTCAGGAGAAGTACACAAGCTGTGAAATTGTGAAGCCTGAGAAAGCAACCATTGGACTGGACTGTTCTGTGGGAAACCTGTTCATCAAAGCTTTGGCAAAGGTGAATGTTTTGCCAAAAAAAACACAGCAATTGCATAATTTGCCTAACCAAGTTTCTTCACAAAACCCTTTGCAACTGAAGAATATAGTTTCTCTAATATTAATTTGGCTAGTCCATTACAAAAAACTATTTTTTTTTAATTTAAATTTAATTTTAAACACATCCTTGGTTCTAAATGCCATTTTGTGGTACCATGTTGAGAAGTCAAGTCTGATCAGGAATTTCGTTCTCAGATCAGCATTAGCTTTTTGCTGGATGTGAACCAAAGCAGCGATGTTGGGGACCTTGACATAACCATTAATGCCACCAGGTAAATAATATCAGCCTGTAGTTAGTGTGTCATTGAAGCCATCCAGTACACTCTCAACAAAGATGCTAATGTGTTTTTCGGATTCTTCTGTAAGGTTCACACCTGTCCCTGAATTGTCAATGATAGCTGACATTCATGTACCGCTGAGCTAGCATTAAAACAAAGACATTCTGACATTCTGACAGATGAGTGACTACTGTTGATTTTTTTTCTCTTTCAAGTGAGAGCTTTGAAAGTAAAGATCTTCTCCATGACAACATTGCCAATATGAAGCTACCACTGCGATATGGAGCTGAACTAAATGTCCACGGGTAAATGTCACTATAAAGATGTTTTATTTTTGTTTTGCTTTACTTTGTCAGTGTACTTTTTTCATCTAATCATTTTTTTGTGTGTTAGGCCAAAGTCTATCATCACAAAAGCATTAATGGAGAAATTAAAACAAAACACTGTCTTGTCTAAGATCATTCATTTGCCACTGAAATATTTCTTCCTACTACATAGAAAATCTTTCAGCCCACCTTTTGAGCATTCTATTCTCTGCGGTATGTTCACAAAAAGTGTGCTATGGAATCCTCCTTGTGAACAAACGGTGAATGTTGGGATGAGTGTTGTCATTTTTGCTTCTCTTTTCATGATCCGCGCCCCCCCTTTTGCCTCTGTCAACAGCTTTTTCTCCCCAAAAGTGTTTGTGTTTGGAGATCAGGACAACACTGCTTGTTACACGGAGAGGTTCAACTACACCTTGAAGGTAGGGGTCTCTGAGTAAACGACCAACAACCATATGATGATGAAGCCTCTACACTTTGAGCCCTTGCCTGTTTCTGTTTATTTACTGAATTCCAGTCTATTAAAATGTCTGCGTGTTTATACAAATGGTGCAGAATATAGGTGTTACTTTTAATAATAATAATTGAATGTGTAATTCTTAGAAATGAAGAATTACACGCTGAAGATATCTTGATTTCAGGTTCTAAATGTCGGTCCAAGCAAAGCATTGGGTGCCAAGGTTGAAATAGATATTCCGAATGTATTGGCACCTTACCCATACAGATTACTCAACATAATTGGGGTTCAGGTATGGATACAAATTTTGTTTACACAAGGTAAACATTTGAGATGATATGATGTTGACCTGGTGACCTCCATTGCAGTAAGTTGTGTTCTTTTGTTTTTCCCTCAAGGGTTCTGTTGGGGAGTGCTATATCAAAAGCACCAGTTATGAAACCAAGGATGGTTGTGAAGCACCAAAGCCTGAGTTCATCGAGCAGGTTGTCTTATTTCTGTCAAAAGCAGCAAAAAGACAAATGGTAATATGCTTGTTCAGTTTGTCATAGCTAAAGAATTTTTTTGTGGATCATTCTTACAGGCAATATAAATTCCTAGAAACTATGTTCTTTCCCTGACTCCTTCAGTACTGCACAAAGGAGGACCTGTTGTGCCTGTACGTGCTGTGTGAGCTGGGGGACTTGTCCGTGGCAACAGAAGCCACCGTTCAGATGGAAATGGAGATGAAGCCCCATGTTCTGGACATCCACCCGGTCTGTTATCTCACATGCTGTGTTAGGAAAGGTGTAGAAGCTTCCATGCCTTGATTTTAAACTGACATGCACCGCTTGAACGGTACCTTTCTTTTTAGGGAAGAGACAGAGTCATGGTACTTGAGAGCACTGCTGTTGTATCACTGAGGGAGGGCCCCTATATCCTGCCCTTACAGGAAACTTCCTTCACAAAGGTAAATCATTTAACAATTATGTAAATTTTACTGTGTTATTGGTTTATGGAGTTTCAGAAGAACAGCAGTGTCTGCAGCTTTTTGATTCTCAATGTTCTAGGTTGTTCTAGAGGCCCGCTACCACCAGAAACCCCCAAAAGAAATAACCATGTGCATCTTTGGGGTGAGCCTGGTTCTAGGCCTTCTGATTCTGGCCCTGCTCATATTTGGCCTTTGGAAGGTGGGTTTCTGTGTCCTAAATCCCTGTATGAAATGTATGAAATAACATCAAGTTCGATATAGTTTAATCCAAAAAAACAAAAACAAACATTAAGTCAAGTTATTTTTTTAAATGTCATTTTTGATTACATTGTGCAAAAAATAGTACATTCAGTCTGCACTCTTGAGCATTTTGACAGTAGGTCAAGGTTTATGGCCCAGACATGCTGATTTTTAACCACTATCTTACCAGATACTACGATTAATACTTATATAGTTCAGTTACATTTGTTTTTTTTTTGTTTTTTTTAAATCAATATCTTCTTTACTGTGAAAATAAGCCAGTGCCGTAACTGATGTGTGTCACATAGAGACAGCTGTATCTATACGTGAAAAAGAAGCCAGATTCAGCCAGTGGCCTTGTAATAATTAATTTTTAGTTCCAATCCCAAACTCCTGTTTAATTATTTAGAAAGATACTTAAAGTGAAGAACTGCTACATTCACTCACTATATTCAAGAGCTTGTCTCTGATCTATACAGCAAAATATTAAATTCAGCCCAATGCATACAAGTTGATGTTAAATGTACCATTGATTGAAAAAACCCTTGTTTTGCTTAATATTCAGTTTTAACATCACAATGCGCACAGTTCTTGCAACTAGCAGAGTTCTTTCATTGGCAGGTCGGATTCTTTAAGAGAAATTTGGAAAGAAAACTAGAAGAGAGTTACGACTGTGCTTCGTAGAGTGAAAGTGTGTCATAAGGGACAGACTTTTCTGAAGGCACAGGAAATTCAAACGATCTTCAAGGAGCATCAAGGGAACGAGTTTGTCTGCTGCCTGCTTATTGTTTAAGGAAAACTAACTTCAGAATCAAGGCGACATTAAATAATTATAAGAATAAATACTTAGTAAATAGTAAATATAGTAAAATAGTAAAATAAATGAAATTAAGAATTGGAATTAATTATTACGCTTTTTTTTCAAATCTATACAATATATTATTTTTAATGTAAATTTTATTTAATTAAATCTTTCCCAATCCTTGTGCGTTCTTGTGAAAACTGATGGCATTTAGGTGAGGACCCAAAGATGGTGCTTTACCACATAAACCGGCCAATGTCCCAAAATTTCATTGCACAAAAAAACGCAAAATGCTTTTCTGAAGGGAGTGGAGCACACAGAGCACACATCAGTCACATCTGTATCAGAGTATCTGGTGACACACAGGTTGTGTAATTAAAATAAAAGAATAAAGTAAAAAAAAGTAATTATTTAACCATTCCATAATTAATATAATTCACTGTACTTTTGTCTAGAATACTTTTTTTGTGAAGACACAGAAATTCCTCATACCAATGACATGTAAAAAAGCATTTCCCACAGTTATGAAGTAGAAAACTTTTCATGGTAAACCAGTTCTATATAATCTAGTACGTATACTAGATACGTATATGAAGCCGTAAAAAAATTAAATAAAAATAATTAAAGAATTATAAAACTGACTCATACATTTAATTAAAGGTATAGACCTTGTGATGTCTGCATGTGAAATGATAAGCTGTAGTTGCAGAAATGTATTCACTGATGCAAAGAAAGAAGAAAACTCTATTTTGATATTCAGGTAGTGAGAAACTATGCTTGATTAAAATTGTCTGATCATGTTTCATGATCTTTCTTAAATACAAAATGGTGTATTAAATATTTTTTAAATGGTCATCTCTTTGGTTTATGCATTTAATTTGCTATGCAACGCATAAATTCTACTTTATTTTGCACTTGCTTTATATAATATTTTGAATCTTGAATTTTTAATGAAACCCTGGTCATTGAAATTCAGGGACAGTAAGGTAAGGTATCAATGACGGCGTCACTGTTGTGGCTCCTTGTGAGCCGTGCTTCCCTGCAGACAGCTCGATTTAAGCCCTTGTCCGAGTGTCCCAACTTCTAAATTTTTTTTCCACATCTACTTTATATTGTATTGCCAAAGTGTTTCTGGGTGATAGGCCTATATGTATTCCATGGGTATACCTAATTCACTTTGAAAGTCAACATAAATATTGAGAATAACCAGAGTTACAGAAAATAAATACAGTAAAACATTATGACACTTATGAGCGTTCTGGAACCACATTGATGAACTGAATGGAACACAAAACTCAGCATGCCTTATGCTCCCCTGTCTCTTCTGGCAGAAGATCCACTTTTATTTATAACAGTGGGACCCACTTAAACCTTCACTAGCAAGACAACATTAGTCACACCTTACAATCTCCGTATACTCTGGCTACTATGCTATGGGACCTCACTATCTGGCCAGTTTTACAATAAGGTGATCATGTAGTCAGTATTTAAAATTATTAAAAATACCTTTTTTTAAACATGATTATGATCTATTAGTTCTATATTTTTATTATTTTTCTATTATTTTCTATGTGCTGTTCCAGGATATCCAGTTACTAGGATATGAACACATATTGAGATCCCAAATATTGTCGTAGACACTTTGACTCAACCTGCAATCATATAAAAAAACAAAACGGTTTGTCTTAGACTCTCTGAGTCAACCAGCTATCATATTAAAACAGGTAACGATGTCACTGTCCTCTTGCTGCCTTAGTCTGTTGAGTCCAGTCTCACAAGATAATTAGATTTTGATTTATTTGCATTATTGTGGGTGAGCAGTGTGGGAGTCCATGGGGCGGGGGATTCATTTCAATTTAATTTAATTCTTGTGGTGCTGTTTTACTTACATTTGAGTTGATAAATAAAATTACATTGGAAACATGAATAAAAGAAGCAATGTAGTATGAAAATAAAATAGGTGTACTCAAGTGAATGGTAGTAATTTCAGGAATAACCATAATGCTTAAATTTAAAGCAAGTGGGCAATGTAATGTGAGTTTTTAAATTTAAACCTTATTGTGGCAGAGCACGGGAAGTGCTGAAGAAAATAGCCTCTCTGTTTCCAGAACTACAGTCCCCTGGAGGCCACAAGATTTACTCACCTGGCAAATGTTTTCAGTTGGTTGGGTGAGGTTTACAAACCAGGAATCCAAGGTCTTGAGGTGAGGGGGATGCCATGTGACCAAGAACTTTTGTTGGCAGTTTTTGTTTAACTCTTTGTTTTAGTTTATTCTGCTTGAATTATGAACTTTCACTCCACATCTCACATAAAAACAAAATAAATATGAATGGAATGTGTGGAGGTCTGCATTAGGTTAATGACTGAATTTATTCTTTTGTGGTTTGTATACTGTAAACCACAGATTATGCTCTACTGCGGTATTGTTCAGTCATTTGGGGCTCACAGGTCCATGTAACCTCTTGACATATGATACATCTGCTTATCTTTCATATAAAGCCCATGAGACCTTGCATTGTCAACACAGTGGCTCAGAGAGAAGTTCAATGATGCACTTCAATATACAGTCAGCTGCCACAACAATGCCATCTTTAACAGATGTCACTATATTCAGAAAACAAGATATACTCATTTGACGTCCGGTAATGCAGTTAAACTGGAAGGAAGTCTGCATTCATAAGAAGACAGAACAGAAAAATACATGTGTAGGAACAGCCACTCTGTGATTACAAACCACACTCAGCATGAAGGGGACTGAGCCATCTCTCAGGGTTCCAAAAAAACGCCCAAGGTTTCAATTTATCACCACGTTGCACCCCCACACATTCTTCCATGCTTGTGTTGGAAATCTACACACTAGAAATGTATACAAGATTTGTAACTATAGACAATATCCTTTTAGGCACCTGTGTCACCACAGCACTATTGTTATTGAATTCAGACAAGAAAATGTGAGCATTCAGCAATAACTATGTCCACTGCATTACTGTATGTAATACCATGTGCATAAAGACGCCAACAACACCAGTGTGGTCTCTGTAGTAAAACTGACATCTGCTTTGTTTTTATTTTAGTTTTATCTCTAATGCAACAACAAAACTTGTTAACCTTAAGTTTTTTACTGATAACCTGAAGAATTTGACATCGTATTCATACAAAAATTACGATTATTATTATTATTATTATTATTATAACGTTATTATTATAACGTTATTGTTGTCTACAAAAAAACTGTACCATGTAGTTACTCCATTTATTTAAAAATAAAACAGCGCATAAAGAGTCTTCTACTATATACCACATGGAGTGTTTGACAATATAGGCAATGGTATCATTTATTTTTAGTACCGCTAGGGGAAAATCATGTCTCACTGGAAATTCAGCCTTCTTTAAAAATCAATCAAAATGAGAGAAAAACAAAAACAAATTGTTTTGATCTTCTGACAATATTTCAACCTTTAGGGCAGAAGCTGGGTTTTAAATGTTTAAGTTATATAGGTTGACTATAGACTGCATTGTCTGAAAACAATTAGGTATGTGCCATGCATATGATAATATAGCAAATTGGTTTGTTATCTCTTTAAAAAAAAATATTTAGATGTACCATTGCGTACAACTGCTAATAAGAACATGCATTTGTTTTGTTGATACATGGAAAAAAAAATATATATATATATCGGAATAAATGATTGCCTGTTGCTGGAATTTGGGTCAGTATGTATACAAATGCCATCCCGAGCAGATCCAAATTATAATTTATTTTTTTACTGAACTGAATAAAATTTTCTGTCATTTTCTGCCAGTAATGTTAATGTATGATTCTCAGAGGAATATTTTTTGGGGTAAAAATGTAAAAAAAAAAACAAAAAAAAAACTTTGTGGAAACTATGTATGTTTTGCATATTCTAAAATACTTATTTCTTAAGATTTTATATATAATTACACAATGCTGCTTCTGCTTCCTGATTCTTGATCCAACTTTGCCCACCGGGATATCCAAGCACTATTTTGTACCCAAATCTATGCATTTGTATTACTTTCTCTCTAACTTCTGTGGCATGCTCTTTGATCTACATTTTCCTTTTCAGCCTGATCAATAAATGTTATAGCAGCTTTTATGGTTTACAGGTGAGGCCAATGGTAACAAAGATAATTGTGTCTTTGATAGAACAATTTCTTTCACCTGTGTAACCTGGGGGCTTCGAAAGCAATATATTTCATTTTATTATTATTTTTTTTCCCAACATAAAAACAATGTCACCTTAAAATAACTGATTTAACTGAGTATCAAACAGAACCAAAATTTCAATTTGAATTACCATTTGTAATTCAGTAAAATTAGATAATTAGTCAGGGGTCTGAATACATCTGCAAGACAATTATCATATACATTTGAGTCACATTTTTTTCTGTGTAGTGAAAAATATAAATAAAGCTACTTCAGTCTGACTGTCTATCGATGAGGATTGGCTGCCTCCCGTAAGGAGGCCAATCCCGATGTTTCAAGTTCAATATGATGGTCACTTTCTTAAGGCAAGAATGCATTTGCAATAAAGAATATAACCCGTGCTATAGAGTTGATGAAAAATCGTGACAAACTCGTCGGCACAATTGTAAGCATTTTATCCACAAATGAGTAAAATTTTCCTTCTGTTTACCGGTCTGTAGAAAAGACAGAAACCATGTTCTACTCTCAGCAAGGATAAAATCTTTACCCCTCTTTCACTGGGTTTCACACATTGACTGTTTCATCACTGGATTTAACATCTATTTGCATGGCATGTCCTCCAAGATAGGCAACTATACACTTGCCTCATTCATTTCCCTGCCAGAAAAATGCTGTACTGACTAGAACATGACTCTGAAGGTAAAGACAAGATCATTATCTACTCCTGTACAGCATGACAGACAAAGTGAAAGCATTTCTGCAGAACAATTAACTTAATTAGGCAGACAAAATGAATATTCATAAGGCTGTCAATGTCTCCCACATCCAGGCAGATAAATGTGATGCAATGACCTTTTAGTCAAGCATATCTGAAAGTCTCATAAACACTGCATCAACATTTCTGTTCTTTGTCTGAAATAAACAAAAAAATCCTTGTTAAATGTTTTCACTAGTTAACGCTTGTCTACTCTAATTTAAACAGGAAATATGTCCCCAAAGCTATCCTCTGTGATTTAAAGGAAATTTAAATTTCTGATGACTGCAGAAGTTTAAGCCCTATGTCTGAATGCTGCTCAGAAAGTCTGAAGATGGTGTCGGTTCCCCCTAGCACCAGAGCTTGGACCAGCCGGGCTGTCCCCACCAAAGCACACCGTAGGAAACAGACAGGACAGTCTTGTGAGGAAGAAATACACTCGTATACTTTACACACTCAACCGGCTGTGATCAGGACAAGGCCAGGAACTAAATAGTTAAACTGGATGACAATCACAAGGACAATCAAGTCAAGGAATTGACTAGAGAATCAATTAACTTTTAGGGTTCAAATAAAGTATGTTTGCCTTAACCTATTTGAGTTAATTTAACATGCAGACTTAATTTGCAAAATCTCCCAAAATTAATTAATTAAAAAAGATTATCCCTCTAATCTGATTTGAGAAGATTACTCATTAAGTAAATTGTGGAGAAATGTTCAGAATTTCGAGTCAATACATAACCCATTCCCTACCCTAAACAGATTAGTTTTATTTCCTAGGCCTACAGGAATTAATCTATTATTGAATTACACTTCTTTATCCGAGAAGTATTAAAGGTTATTCATGTAATTCAGTATCTCGCCCCTAGCATTAAATTATACTTTAAGTAAATAATTAATTAATTTCCAATGTTTACTCATAAAATAATTGTTGTTGTTTTTATTTATTAAGTTGAAAAGCAAAATTTAACCCAA
>JAOYSI010074067.1:0-19044 GCA_025775065.1 Hiodon alosoides | reverse complement strand
ATCAGAGTTTGAGCGACATATTTCCCCACTAGTGTCAAAGAGGTCTTTTCAATGCTCCTGTACAGGCTCGTCCTGTGACACACTCTCCTTACACATGCCACGTATTCTCCATCCTGTGGGTTCTATTTTCTTTCAGGAGCTGATAGCAGAGAAACAAAAAATCATTCCCCCATTGTCCCCAGTTCTCCCTGCCCCTGCCCCCAGTGAAGCAGGATGTGCTGCTCCGCCGGGGCCGTCGCCGCGGGAGCAACGGCGGCTGTCCGGCACGCAGCCCAGCTGCAGCTCCCTTATTATAATACCACCTCCTGCTGGGGCCCTGCGCTCCCAACCTGCTCTCCCACAACCCCGCGGATTAAGCAGATGGCGAGGATACTCCAAGGTTGTCTCAAACCTCCAATCCTTCCACAGTCATTTGACTCGCAGAACAAGGCAAAAGGCACACAGCACACAAGCCAACAGTTCTGTGTGGTCTATGTGTGTTCTTTTTACCCAACCTAGGAGGGACTGAGGGTTCGACACACAGCTTTTTACCACTAACACACCCTTCTCGCTCATTGTTCACTACATTTTAATAAAGCCAACCCCCGACAAGCGAGAGAGGTGTCTGCCCTCTCACTTATCCTCTCGCTCTCTCCCTCCCCCACCCAATATAGCACATAGGGAGGTGAAACACAGAAAAAACAGAAACACATCAATATTCACTGATTAAAGTTATTATTCGATTTCCACAGCAGGCGGTCTAATCGAGTAGTCTAAGCAGAGCTGTCTCATGTACTGGGCTTTGCTACATTTTTCCTGTCTGGTCCTGGCCAAAAGAAATGGCTTAACCAGGTCCTAATCCCAAACATTTAGTAATTACTTTTTCTGTTCTCTTCTTCACTATCTCTCTCTCTCTCTTGTAAAATTGGAAGAGAAGCTGGCCACTCAAAAAGAAAAAGAGACAGCTGATATTTCCTGTGTTCTTATTACTGTCACGTTGGGATAATTGCGTTTAATTACACTCACGGCTAATTTGATAAAACGATCCCCGTCTCTCCCTCTCTGCTTTTCCATAACGGCGCAGCCATAAAGCGAGACCTCCAAGGCTTGCCAAAAGCGATCCTAATTTTCCTCTTTTTTTTTCCCCTCCTTGCTGTTTCAAACCCATTTACCAGGACAAGCGTCTTGAGATGGACAGAAGAGGTTTTTTTATTTGCTCATTTTCAATGGAAAGCAAAGAGTGGATATGTAGACAGGCAGAGCTCTCACTGCCGACGCTTGTCGCAGCACACAAACCAAGCACTCCAAGTCTCTTAGCATGCAGCCTGATACCGTGCTGGAAATTAAATGAGGAGAGAGAGGCAGCCAGGGCCCTGTTCACCTGGTTTGCACCTTCAAGCTGGATGCAAAACCAACCGTCTCTCAATTTGTTAATTTTTTTTTTGGGGGGGGGGGTGTTGTTGCCTGAGGGAGCAAATGAGATGTTTTAAACGAGGGGATTGAGTGTCTGTGTGTGTGTGTGTGTGTGTGTGAGAGAGAGAGAGAGAGAGAGAGAGAGAGAGAGAGAGAGAGAGAGAGAAATAACATGACTGTTCGTATGGTTACAATACTTTTGAATGGACAACCAAAGAGATGAACCTCATTTTGCCCAGATAGATGTATGCGTGTCCCTTACTCCCTGCCCCAGAAAGGAGCCTGGAGCTGAAGCAGGAGCAGGAGAACAGCAGCATCCATGGCATCTGCATCAACGCCACTTTAATCTGGGACGGACCGTCATTGTTGTCATGGAGATGCTCCAAGTGGAAGTTTACAGCCAAATGCCAGAGGTACATGCCTGAGAAACCCCCGTGTGCATGGGTTTGTGCGGGTGTGAGGGGGGGGCACTTGGTCGGAATCTCTGTGGTATTAAACTGAAATGTCTGCATGTCCTTGAAATATAAACTCAATAACTGGGTTTAGTTCCAGATTAAAAATACTTACATAATTTGAAGACAGTATTTTTGAGCAGACCCAAAAGCCATCACCCGGGTTTTCCACACCATCCACAAGTACATAAACCATTCATCATATCAGAGAAAACTACTTGCTCTTTAAGTTGAGACAAAATAATATGCTTTCCAGGACAGATTCATTCAAATAGATAATTTAAGTCAAAACTAGCTCCCAGAAGACACTATAGTAAAAATCTAGCCTCATCAAGAGGTTAGAGTGTGTGGCAATATAATATTATCAGTGCTGAATTTAACCCAAGTGCATTGGTGAGACAAACTGCAAATGTTATTTAATGCGTTTGGGGAAAAAGTAAACATTAATAGATTTAATAGAAATGAAGAGTCTGGAATTCAGAGTGGAAGGATCAATATTAATCAGTTATATGAATTGCTCACCGTCCAATTCATTAACATTGTCCATTCACTTATTTAATAGACCTAATAGTTAGCAGTTAGTAGAGAAGGTGATTATCAGTTCACTCCAAGCCTTTCAAGACACCCTGTCAATTTAGCTTCTCCCTGCATGTGCTGCTTGCTTGCTATACCTGCACACATAGAAAATTGTCGGAAGCAAACAAAATAAATAAAAAATGCTTTTCAGAGCTTTTTGGTTAGTGTACGGCCAAAAAAAGGCGCAGCATTCAGAAGGGAGCTAACAGATAATGAGAGATAACGGCCGAGGCCCTGAGAATGTCAGAATTTGAAAAGGCTCCTGATCAAATTATTTATCCCTGGCTGCTAAGCATTACAAAGAGAAAGGACAAGGGGGGGAAAAAACAGCGCATATCCAGTTTTCTGTGATGGCTCGTGCTGACAGACCAATACTGCAGCACTGGAGAATTTTACCTGCGGCGGAAATCCTATTGATTGTACTGCCATCTAGTATTTGAGGCTTTTAAAAATGCTTCAGCTTGCTTTATTTAGTGTGTCTGCCTGGCAGTTGAAACAGCGGTGTGCGTGTGTGTGTGTGTGTGTGTGTGTGTGTGTGTGTGTGTGTGTGTGTGTGTGTGTGTGGTTGTGTAGTGTGTGGTTTATAAATACATTTGGGATGTCCAGCCTTCCAAATGTCCTTATAAAAAGTCAAGATTAAACCTGACTTGCAACAAGTGCCAATGCAAACAATAATGACATCAATATTACTTACAACTAACTTGGCATGGTTGGTCTGCAGATGAGATTGTTTTACATGTTCACAAAGCAGGGACGTGCTGTGCGCCATGCTGTCCCTCTCTTGCTTGGGGGGTCATTTTGGCACACACCGAGGGGAGGTGGCAACAAGTTCCTATGCATGTGTTTGGGTAGACATTTTCACTCATGCGCCACACAGAGGCATCAAGGCTGCGGTTTGTAGTAAATTACATTAAAAATCCTGATCAGATCTTGGCTCAAGACCCCAACAACTCCGTGGCAGAGACAACTATCATTGGCCACAGGTAGCATTTGGTTGAGTAAACACACACATAGTGCATACACCAATAACCATTCAACACATTCATTACAGCATTAAACCCACACCTGCACTCAATCCCTACTTCACTTGCCTCTGTATTAGCTTGCTAACTCATTGGGTGCACACACACAGTGTAAGCTAGTGATTCTACCATTAATCATTACTGTTGTTTGGCATAATATTTAACGGAAGATAACACATTGAACACATTAATGTCATTATTTGTCAGTGCACTTGTCATGTAGGGAGGGCTCTGTGTGGACTGTCAGTTAGTTTTGGCTTCTTTTCTGTTTTCTGCAGCTGCCGTGTAATGGGTATGTCAAGAAGGACAGCATAAGGAAATGTCCCAAGCAGCATACGGGGTATCTTTCTGTTTGGGAAACACCATACATTTTTTCATGTGTGAAGAAGAAAAGGCTAAAGGGGGTCTTGAAAACTATTTCAAAAATTGGCTAAGACAGTGGCCATATATTGAGTGGGTTATCAGATTAATTCTACTGTTGATAAACAAAGCGTTGGATGCCTATTCTGCTATGGACAAGGAGAAGACTTGTTACTCAAGCTCAAGCTAAAGTGGGTTTACAACCTCTGGCTGACTTTTGTGGTAGTCTATGCAAACTGAAAACCAGGAGACAGAGGAAATTATGACAGTAGTAGTGCTTAGAGAAGCAAACGGTGTCCCCCCTCTTGTTGAGGATATTGCTTGCCTGAATGGGAACTGAGACGTTCCACAGGATATTGCTTGCTTGAATGGGAACTAAGATGTGCCACAGGATATTGCTTGCTTGAATGGGAAATGAGATGTGCCACAGGATATTGCTTTCTTGAATGGGAACTGAGATGTGCCACAGGGTATTGCTTACTTGAATGGGAACAGAGATGTGCAACAGGATATTGCTTTCTTGAATGGGAACTGAGATGTGCACAGGATATTGCTACACTCCAATAGTCTGGTCCCACATTGAAAATTCTGTGACAGGGCTTTAGAAAACCAGTGCTGTTCGCAGATTTGACCAGACATCAATTACCGGTGATCCAGACTCGGATGAATCGCAGTTGATATCGTAGGGTCCACACTCTACCACACGATTTCCTGAAGCTTTCCCTCTACACTCCATAGCTTTTCTCTATCATACGTATTCCTGAGAAGATCCTGATGGACTAAGCAAAAATCGAGTCAGCTCCATTACCAGCTAGGGATCACCGCCCAGAGGATCAGTACAGTAAAACTGATACTCTTGTCAAAAGGTTGAATCAGATTTTCAAACTGACGCTGAGAAGGTTTGTGGCTGACACAGGTAAAGTTTAGGTAAGCTACCCTATCTGCTCCTTGCCTATAGGATTTAAGGTCTTCTACTGTTAGCCAGTGCAAGGACCTACTAAAGGGATGCTGGGATGGGCCAACCACAGTATCTTCAGGAAAAGGGGTGGTCCACGTCCTCCAGATGAGAAACAGGTCAAATAAGCACTTAAGGACTACTCCCTAGTTCTCCGGAGCTTAGATGAGGTTTCTAGTCTAAGTGGACGCCTCAGCCACAGCGACAGACGATGATGAGCTAGTGACAATGATGTAGCCTGCCCTGGATTTCTATTCGACCACTTAAATTTCATTATTATTATCATTATTGTTATTATTATTATCATTATTTATTGCTTATCCAAAGCTACTTCTTCAAAACTGAGACATCACAGCAAAGTTAAGCAAAATCAAGCCTTATTTAAGTCAATTATACAGTCCCTCAAAGTAAATCCATAAGATACAAAGATGCCGCATTAACTCCACCCGTCCTCATATACACAGTAACACATCAATATAACCGACATGCCCACTATCACTAGCGGCCATATATTTATAATATGATATAATAGCTGCTCTCCATTGGTGTCTGACAACCTTTACCCTTAATCTGCAAACTCTGTTGTGGCAGAGGGTGATTCTAGGGTCTCCGCCTCATTTACCAAGCACTGGTTTGACATCAGGTGGAACTTGAAAGTAAAATGTTTTTTAAAATATGACTGTAAACTAAATTCAGATTTAGTTGAGATTAATTTAAAATTCCCTATCTATCGCATTTTTAAAAAAATGTGACAAGTTCTTGAATTTGGAAACTATATCATAACTGTTGGAAAACCCAGTACACTTACCAAATATTCAATTTCTCTTTTGACTGACTTGCACCGTAAGAAACCAAACAAAATCAATCGGATCAAGGTGCTCGCCTGTGTTATTGTAACTGCGTTGGAAGCCAGGTTGTTGGTGATTCAATGCTTAAAAGAAACTCGTCCTCTTTTTGTACTCCTTATAAATGCACTAATGCTCTTGCTTTTACGCCCACAGTGAGAATAAGAGCCCACCGCCTACGCATGGTTTCGGTGGAGTGCTTCAGAGCACCAGTTCAGTTATCATACAGTTTTCTTCCCTTTTGGCACATTCATTACTTTGCAACCAAATAAACACACACACAAAAACCCATTACAACTCTTCTTCCCCTGTCCTCTGGTTTAAAAAAAAAACAGCCAGTTCGTTCTACAACCCTGCTCTGTGTTAGCTCTGCTAACAAAAAATAGTTTCAGAGCACTAATAGCAGGGTATAGGGACAGGGGTTTATTGCCGCGTGTGACCAGGATATTTTTACAGGTCACAAAGATTTTTTCACAGGCGAACAGTGCCAACAGGAAGTATTAAACCCCCTCTAACTTTTTCACAATTTGTTGTGTTACAACCTAAAATATGCATTTAAACTTCCAAAGTGCGCAAATACTTCCTGCTAAGGTAGTTTTCTAGGTATACTGGGAAGGAATGCCAGATTGAGCCACTTTTATGGATTGTAAGTAACTGCTGAGCTGTGGCCGTGGCTTACTTTATAAAGCAGGGAGACCGGCATTTATTCGATTGAACATTATATGACCTAGACAACTATGAGCGTTAGTATGATTATCGGTGACAGGCGCACCAGTTCCAGTAACTCAGAAGCGCCCACACTCCCGAGCACGACCGTATTTAAGGTTTACAGAGAACGGTGCGACAAACAAAAAAAATCCAGTCAGTGGCAATCCTGTGGGCAAAAACACCTAATTGATGACAGGGTCAACAGAGAATGGAAGGAATCATGTATGCTAACAGACTGGCCACATACAGGCAAATAAGGACGACTGCAGACGACCAGACCAGGTTCCACTCCTTTCAGCTAAAAAACAGGAAGCAGCTCCAGTGGGCACGCAATCACCAATACTGGGGAGGAGTGGAATTGAGGAGCGGAAAAGTATCACCAAGTCAGATCCCATCTTTCCTGGTATCAATGGTACAGGCTTATGCAGGTGTTGTAACGGTATGGGGAATGTTTTTTCTGGAGCACATTAATACCAATGGAGCAATGTTTGCATGCAATAGCGTACCTAAACATTGTTGCTGACAAGGTGTACCTCTTCATGGCTAGAGTTTACTTTACTGTCATATGGATTTTTCCAGCAGGATAATGTGCCAATGTGTGTCACCAGGACGTCTTGTCACGTATTGCCGGTGCAGTCCCTAAACCTCAACCCTATAGAGAATATTTGGGATGAGATGGAACAGACTCTTTGCAGCACAAATGTCCCGCCGTCCAATTCTGGAAATTTGGAAAAATCTAAGTAAAGGGTGTAAAACATCAAACGTGTCAGGAATCTGATGGTGATGTACTGGACTTATTACGATCAGATTAGAACCCTCCCAATCAATCAAGACATTTGGCGCTGACCAGAAAGAGGTCGTAGCCAAGGTCTGGTTATGTATCCAACTGGCTCCTTCAAATCTGCTGTGCTCCTATGACCTGCCCTCAAATACAGCTAAGGACGCTGCGCTGTTACAGGCCAGAGAGCTTGTCAATTCTGACACTCCACCCCCTCCCACCTTCACTCCTTCACACAACTCAACCATTCACCGTCACTTCCAACCACAAGCCATCAAAAAAAAAAACATTTCCATAGACTGACTGTCTAGGAGCGGAGGCTTCTCGTGGGGGGGGGGGGGCAGTTCCAACCGGAGCCGGTCACACATGTCCGGGTAGGGGTCCGAACGGGAGCCCAGAGCAGCTGCACAAGCATTGTCCACAGCCAGTGGGGGCAAGAGAGACAGAGCTGCGCAGCTGTGCAGGGAGTCGTCTGTGCTCTCGGAGGGGCCATCACCAGCACAGCAGCAGATGCTGGTTTGATTTTCCAGGCCGAGCAGGCTGCCACTGAGCGTCCAAATGCACATACACAGACCACAAGAAATTAAGCATGCATAATAACAGTGAGGTAAATTATTGACGCTTTTCAGAGGCCAACTCCAGCAGCTTTATATCCCGACAATATAATTATAGGACAAGAAATTGTCGGAGCGGGACAAGTACGCTATGCTTGTCGAGTGCACGTAAGGTGGTCATCTATGAGACCTGCAAGGTGCTTATAATTGTAGGAATGCATTCAGAAACAATTATTTATGACATTTTGAAAGACAGACCATAGGGAAGGAGGCAGCGAGGCTGATATAACATCCAAGAAATATATTTAAACAATATATTTGTAAATATATTTGATTGTAAAAAAAATTCTCAGTTTCTTTAGTATTTAATACATTTTAATTGGTAATTGCAGTAAAGTGATTGATTTGTTTATTTATTGTAAGGAATGTCCTCAGCTGTGATATATATATATCAGATGCACAAGCCGAGATAAGGTGTTACTAGCATCTAACAGTCTCCATGATGCTTGAGAGAAATTCACCACAAGATTTGTGTCTTTCAACAGCGGTCACTTAAAGTCAACCACTCCATGATTATTCATTGGTTGGTGTCCTTTGAACCACTAGTGCAATTCCAGCCTCTTCTAAATAATAATATTAATCTTGACGAGTCACACATATTACACCAAGCGCGACACATTCATGGCTCTCCCTCCGAATAATTATCTGTGCAAAGGGGATTGAGCCTCAAATGACATTCCATCCTCTTACTGCAAAGACCATCCCCAAATGAAATTTCCAGTCAGCTGATGGAATTTGTTGACAGCACTACTGCAGTGCAGAAAATAGGAGAAAAACATGACATTTAAGTTTTGTGCTGTTATAACTGGAATTAACTTTCTTTCCTGAGAGGAGGGAGGTTAAACTTTAGGTATAACAGCATCAGGGGTACCTCTGATTAGTGCTCAGACTACAGTGGTCGTGGAATACAGGGAATACAACAAACAATTAATGCAAGGTCGTCGTCTGCCAGGTTCCCTTTAGCACACGCTATAGCGGGGCATGAGAGAAAGCAGTAACCTGGGGATGATCCCCATGGGAACGGGTGATGCAGAATCTTCAGTGGTGGTCCAAGATTACTGGCCCAGTAAATGGACTGCCATTGAGTTGTAATGACACCCTGAAGTGCCTGTGGCTGACACAGTCATTTCTGCCACAGTAACAAAATAAATACTAATGCCACATATGGGGATAACTAAGAAAGAGTAAATGTGCTGCTGAAAGAACTGCCGATAATGGGAAATAAATGCTTGTGGATGCTACCATTTGGGCTGTTCTGCAGTCTCAACCTGCCTTCCCTATCAACCCCTCTGTTGGCGCCGCGCGCGCACACACACACGTTCATTAGCCTCAACAACCAACACTGGATTCAAGAGCCATCAATCACTCAGTCTTTGGTAATCACACTGTAGCTTGATTACGACTGTCCTGCTTGGTCGTTGTCGTGCACGCTGAGTGATGGTGGCCCTGCCCACCACGGAAAACATCTGTCTGTCATCACTGCCAGCCAGTGAAAATGTTGCTACTGCATCTGCCTCTCCCGCATCGCTGGGCCTGCGCTCTTCTTTATTGCATTAAGCCGTCTTATTCCTGCCAGACTCCCCCTCAGCCCCCTGCCATCCTTATCCCCGCCTGGAAATCACACACTGTGGACTCATGCTTCATGCTGCCATTTTGACAGAAAGAGCAATGGAATGGAAGCTGTCGGAGCCCGGGTAGCTGTGCCCTCATTGCACAGATTAAGAGTTTATGAGGTTTCTTTATGGCAAAGTATGTTCTCGGTTTTCAAAAAGTCAGGACATTCCATTACATTTGAGTAATCTGAAGTACAAAAAAGCTATCACTGAAACCATTAAACGACATTGTTGATGCCTGAGATAGAGAATAATCAACTTCTGTCGACCCTCCAAACAGCTGAGTTCAATAAAGAGCTGAGTTTTGCCTTACTTTACCATATTCCACAAGCAGCTTGCCAGACGCAGTGAGTCACAACATCATTTTTCCCCACTGGCGAATTCCTTTCTCAGCCATATCCCACCTGCATAGTACTGAGCCATGCAGCTGTCACCCAGCCAACCTGTCACAGTGCCTTCCAATAACTCTCCATCAGGCCCCCACCACCTTTGGGATGCACAAGCAGACACCCCTTTCAGTAGCCACAGCAATGGATTTCCAGTGTTTCAGAGTTGTCTGCATAATTCCACAGCAGCTCCACATCTTGGTTTCACAGAAAACCACACAGAAAGTCCGTCCAGTGGGTGACATTGTCCTGCCCAATGAGACCCACATGACCATTGACCATCCAGATCCTTTCAGAAACGCAGCTGGCATTAAAGCAACATGCCTATGATCACATTGCACAGAAAGAAAAGTATTCCATGAAATGTGAACACATGGAATGGCTCAGTAATTCCTATAGGGTCAACCTCCTCAGTGAGTGGAGATTTCTGTTTTGACCTAATAGCTTTGTGAAAAAGTGTATACTCAGGAGCTAGGTTGGGCCTTATACTGTATATGACATGGCATAAGTTTGAAATGGATACAATAAGGGCTCTATAAGGGCCTGTGTCTGCATGTACTTTCTGATGCAATTCCAAATAAGCTGATCAGACTATGACTATGGCTAATGCCCGTGTTCTCATACTGATCACCTCCTGACAACATAAGCCACCCAGGCCGGCGAGCTGTCCATGGTGAACTCATGTCAACGAGGTGAACTGAATGACAAATAGGCAGTTTTAGGGAGAAGGTAGAGCCCATACAAACGACCCTCGTATCCAAACTCGGATATCGCTAATGCCCCTGCCTCTCTTAGAGAGGATTACAATCACAACAGCCCGTCCACAGACCTCTGTGGACCAATAGACTCCAGGCAAGCCAGATGATTCTAAATTCATCGCTGCCATGCACCCTCCCCCGCTCCCTGCAGCATTTTGTTTTTTTTATATTCCTAACCAATAAGAATACCGGTGATGACTCATCTCCTCCGTGCACCCAAAACCGCCAACCCCTTGCGCCTTTCCTCTCTCTGTTACAGAGGAGTGACAGAGGGGGAGTGGGGGGCGGGGCCGTTTATGTTGCGAGCCACGGCGTGTCTTTACACGTCACAACACAACAACCCCTCCGCCCCCATTTCACGCCGCTTGCCTGGCAACCACGGCCGCAGCATGGCGGCCAATGTGCAGCCAGGCCAAAGGCATACAAAATTAATATATTCTAATATAAGAGAACCATAAAATATGAAGTGAAACAGAGACTGTAAAAATTAAATAAATGAACTAGACGGCCAGTTCCGTTCTCTGAACACAGGACTAATGAAGTCAGGACTAATGAAAGAAACCTGGCACCTTGTGAGGATCATGGAGTGTATTAGCTGGTCAAGTACACAGAAAAGGGCTATCCACGTTCGAGCTGTTTATACCATCTTTTCTCTACAGTCATTCTTCTGGAGTATGCTATCGACACTTTGTAAAGTTCCAGGCTCTATTTTGTGGGCCTTGAAATACAGCATGAATTTGAGAATTATCGTTTTTTTTTTTGTTTTTTTTTTAGATCACCTACAGGAACACCATTCATGGATACGTTCTATGCCTCATAAATGGTGACAACTATGTACTAAATTTTACATTCAACGACTTCCTGAGAAGTGTGTATTCAAAGCTGCTTCCAGTCTTATCAGAATGCATTTCCTGTGACCAATATTTACATCTAAATTTCATCCCCAAACATTCCCACCTTGAAAAATTACAACGACTGGCCTTAAACAACGTGATACCAAGAAACGGTTTGTTTAAGCACCGTTCAAGGTAAATGGCCATCATGTTCATGTTTTGATGACACATTTTGTTTGCTGTAAGTGTTAACTTATACAAAATATTCATGGCTTCATCTGAAACATACAGCAGCAACTCCAAAAACACAACTTGACCAGAGTATCCAAACGCTTTCATTAGAAAATGAGATATCCTCCCAGAGACAATCTGAGATAGGATTACTATTATATGTTTGAAGTTCACCAAGGTGGACAAGTCAGAATACAAACACATTTTCCGGAGTGGCATAAGAGGAACCTCATTGCAGTTTATTAGGAATGAACTGCTAAATTAGTCTTTCTAATACCACAACCTGCTTAATATCCATCATTTTGTCAGCACAGTCATACAGCTATAAAAAGGCTTCTTCTGTATGAGACAATTAAGTGTTCTCTGGCTCTGCAGTAATCCTTGGTTTAACGACTGTCTTAAGAACACATCCCAGCTAAATAACATATATCACTCTGTTCTACTTCTGTTTAATCTGCAGCTACCCCTACAACCTCTATGCAATTCATACATATTTAGTTCAGGGGTGTATAACATTCACCCTGTAGATTCTGCTTGACAAGGAATTACCCATAGGCAGGGGTTTGGGTGGTAAGGTAGATATTGCACCCTTCCACAACAGCTCTCAGCCCGTAGGGGTCTGTAAATGGCATTTATGTGCAGAACCATGTGTGAACTCACCTTCACCTAACAAGTACACACATACACACATGAATAGACACGGATACGTGCATGCATGCCTGCACACACACACAAACACACGGGCACACACACACATACACACACACACACACACACAGAGCACCAGTCCCACCAAGCCACAATTAATCCACCTTAATCCTGTGCCAACTCAAACTAGGTCTGTTTGATTTTAGCGACATCAAGCAATAAGTTGTCAAAACTTGTTTCAAAGATGGGCGTGATGTAAGTCAATGCAGCAGGTGTGATGGGGAGGTGTCTTACAAAGTAAGAAAAGCTATCGACTTTCATACCTATGAACGTAATCCTAAATGCTTAGCCTGAATGTATTTTTAGCCTGAAGGGCCTTCTTTTCAAAGAACCTTTTAGGAAACATAACGGAAACATAACATTTTTAAGGTAGGCCACCCTTAATTAGAATTGACAAAAAAAATAGTTCACCGACCATGTAGACATTATCCAAGGAAAACCATGAACCGTGCAGCTATTCCTCTGCAGCATGAAAGAGCCAGCAGCAAAGCGCGGCATCTCCATATTGAATCCCACTTCACCTGAGTGACGTTTGTTTATGAGTGGACGCAGCCCCCAACTCCATGACAACCGCCCTCCCCTCTCTGGCTTCAAACTGTTCATCCACTGAGCAGACAAACGGTTTCTCACCGACGTGACCTGCCAAGGAGGAGACCTGCCGTGTGCCATCGGTATCAGTGACGTGGGGAGACTTGAGGGGGTTGTCAGCACTGGCCGTCCCCCACTTGCTCTGGAGGTCCTACTGAGACTGTGGCGATCTGTCAGCTGATTCACACTAAATGGGCTGAATCCATTGCTGGAAATGTGAGCCTAGTTCCTGCGGCGGGATGTTGTCGTTGTCAATTGTTGGGTTCAGGATTGCCCAGAGTGTTTCTCCAACCACATGTTGAATTCCAGAGATTTAATTTTACATTCCTGTTGCTTTTTATAGGATTGCTTTGTACGACAGGAATACATTTAAAAACACAAGATCTTCCAGTTAAATAGGTTTCCTACATAGATATTTGAAAGTCCGTCTTTTCCGTCTCCCTACTTTTCTTGGTACATGCAGTAGTCAAGAAACTAGGGAAGTCAGTGGGTTTAACTCAGGAAGTAAGACTGCCACCCTCCCAGTGAAAACATGCTCTGCTGCACAGGAACAGTACGAGTGTGCTGTCACCATTACGACCAGTCCATAACTCAGTTTGACTCCAGCTGCAGGAGGTGATGTTAAGAGGAGGAGTAAAGAACTAAACAGAGTGACAAAGAAAAAAACAAACACCCTACCACTCTGCAGTGTCACCAATCTCAGAATCATATGTGTCCTCAGCCCCCATTACCACCAAGCAACCACCCCATAAACCCCCTGCCCAACACTTTTCTTTTTTTCCCTGAACCAATAATGGCAGGATCAAGGACAGACTGCCATGAAGCAAAACATATTTTTCCCAAGTTCAAGGACTCAGTTACAAGGTCATTTGTAATAACTGACTCCCTGGTATTGGTATTCATGTGAGGCTGCCTACACCACACACACACGCACACACACCACACACACGCACACACCACACACACGCACACACCACACACACACACACACCACACACACGCACACACACACATGCACACACCACACACACACACACGCACACACCACACACACACCCTTTCACACACACACACACACACACCACACACACCCTCTCTCACACACACACACACCACACACACATACACACTCACACACCACACACATACACACTTACACACTCACACACGCACACATGCACACACACACATGGTATCACCCCTAGATGACAGCTTACACACCTGTGAAAAACAGGATGTGCATGTGTGTGTTACCGAGGTTGTCTCTGGAGTGCTTAATGTGATCCTTGCCTACAGATTCTGAAGTAGCTGCTATTAAAAAATCTAAATCAAACCTTGGCTGGGGATCTTGGACCTGTTATTAGAATATGTCTGACATATGATTGAAACGCAGCTGATCTAAATATCAATTAGCAGGTTCCCTGCATGTTTTCTCTTGAAATTGCTTAGCAATGGCGATAGGAAATTTGCTTGACTTTGAACTGAAATCCATGTCAATTACAGGGAAAATCGATGTGATTCTGTTTCCTGCTGCCTCTGCGGCTGCTCCATTGATAATCAAAAATCATCCGTGGGTAGAGCTCTGCAACATGGACAATTCTGGGTTTCATGGCACTTCTCTTTCCAACAGTTTGACACACATTCGACAAAATCGGCTCGTGTGGGAACACGTCAGCAATGATAAAATACTGGAAACACCACCTGCGAAGAATGAGAGACAGCTCCCGGAAGAGTGTGAGCTGAAGCAAAAGACTGAAGAGTGTGAACAGGGGCTCAGTCTATTCGGCTGTGTAATCTAGGCCACACTGACCCTGTTTCCATGGGTCACAGCGTGTCTGACACAGGGAGAGCCCACTCAAAACATGTGTGAACCCCTGAACCCCGCTCCCCTACACCCTGTCAAACGTTAAAGGTCCTGAGACTTGACCATGGCCATCTGCATTACTGTCCTGTGGTACACCTTTGTAAATACTGGCATATGGTCAATAAATATCGACCACGTAACAATGGTCACCACTGGAATTGACCCGCCACCAATCTCTACCTCCAAAAGCACAGATACACATATGTACACCTAGGCTACACGTCTTAACAACAAACCATTTAGGAAGAGGAATGTACATTATATTATATAATAAAGTGTGTTGCAGGTAGTGATGGAATATCCTATATTACATAACATAAAAAGACCATTTTTAAAACCTTGCAACTTGGTTTTATCAGCAGACAGAAAAACATTGAAAGTATAGCATCCCCAGAGAGTCATCTGAACCGGTGAACAAGGTTTTATTCTGGGTTACAGTTGTGAACTAAGCTTTATAAGAGTGGCTCAAGGGTGCTTTCAGAGGCACTGTTATTTATCCTGCTATAGCCCTCATTGCAGACTTTCTCCTCTTCTCCGTACTCACAGTGCAAGGTGATGAGCTGTGCTCCAGAATCCTCACACATCACTGTCCAGTCCTGGTATATCCCTGATCTCTGAGGACTAGCTGATGGCTTTAGCTGTTTTTGTTTGATGTGTGACACGGATGATGCAAATAGGTAATGTTACTGGTGTTACCTGTACTGGTCAAGGTGTGACAGGCATGTAACTGAAAGGTTGTGGGTTCAAGTCCCGCCCCAGCTGTTAAACATCCAGTCTTGTCTGTACGAAACATCCCCCATTTCACACACTGCTTATCAACGAGTTAACAAAATTAAGTGAATCAGTTACCATTTGGGGAATCTGCCTCTGGAGGTGGCACCATTTCACAAACTGTTTCTTATAGTCTACCAGCAAAACATCAAAATGCGTCTATTCTGTATTCATAAGTTCTGGCTGTGCTTTTGGAATAACCGTAAGGCAGAAATTTCGCAAAGATCCTGCATTCCATATGTAAAGAATAATTTATCAGCATAAGTCCACAAGTCGGGCAAGTGGGGGTTGGGGGGTGTTGTCTGTCGCCTGTACTGTCACTCCGTCATGAATACAAATTAAATCGTTTTTGAAAACCGGAGATCGCGGCCACACCACCCCACACAATCGAACCCTCTCCCTTCCTTCACCGCCCCTAGGTCTCGAAAAGGTTTGCTCACCTCAGAATTTTTTTTTACAGGATACATTAGTCAGGCGAACCTCCGAATCAAGAGAGAATCCAAGAGAATCCAAGAGAATGACTCGAGCCCGCGCTAGGACAAGAAAAAGTTTTTCTCGCAGTAGGCTAAATTGCGCCAACCAAATTTAGTTTGGTAGAGTGGATGCATTGAAACAATTATCGTGTGACCAGGGAACTTCCACAAGTTCATATTAATTAAACTGCCACCAAATGTACCGTCGAGTGCTTTTTATGTTTGAAATATTTGACAACTGTGGGGAATAAACTAATTCACCACTGCTCCCAAATGGAAAAACGTTTTTTTTACACTAATCGTTTCCTTCATAGTTTAAGTCTATCGTAGTTTATCGTAATTCGTAATTTCGTGAATATTCAGATTTATTCAGATATTCAGAAAATTCAGAATACAGCCAGACACGCACGCGGTACATACACTCATTTAAAAGCGTCAGTGCTGAGTCTGGGGGTCTGGTCGGGTCCTGATTCTTAAATTATCTCCCTCCGCTCCTGTTTAAATGCATAAACTACAGCAGTTTAATTGCACAACATGAAACTGTGAAACGGCACCGCGCAGCTTAACTTTAATATCCCTACTGTTTTATTGATAACATTCATAACTCCCGGGGCTAGGTCCAGTAAAAAACAAAAAAGCAAGAAGCGAAGAAAATCATATTGGCAATCCTCTCCAATTGGTTTAATTGGACTATTTAACAGTCCAATTTTTCTTAAATAATTAACATATCACTTCAAAAGCTATTCATTTGTTATTTAACCAGTCAGATCAATGGTTCCGCACAGAGACGTAGCCATGGAGTCAACATTGTGGGGCACAAAATCTGGCAAATAGCACATTTTAATTTAATTTAATTTTTTTATATCAATATACTATATAATATATAATATTTTTATTACATCAAGATCTCGCGTATAAATTTGGCCATATTGCTTTCAGGAGAGCAAATAACCACAGACATTTTTTATTATTAGGAACAAAACCAAACTTCCCCTCATAATATCTCTGCTTTCGTCGCAACAAATTTACTAGGATTATATGTATTGATCCCTACGGTACAGAAGTAACGAATTTCCATAAAAAATAAGGAGAATTTTGGTCCTTGACAGGACTTGCCTATTTGTATTCTTCAGGATGTAGACAAGAATCAGGCAATTAAGTTTTTTGATGGACAGAAGAGGTCTCCTCTCTACAGTCAGATCTTGGGAAACCCTATTTGGTAAAAACACACTGAGCCACAAAAATAGGTCTGAGAGCAGCCCCACGTTTTTAGCACAAAAAAAAGGTCTTGTGAAGAATTAAAAAAAAAAAAACATGGTTTGTTATTCTGATACCTGACTGAAGTTCAAATTAATCAAAATCCAACTGCAGTTGCTCAGGGACAGTTTAATCTTTCTTGATGGTGAGCCAAAATCCACAAATGATTTAATTAAATAATTTGCATGTGTGTAAATTATGCTGGCTACGCACAGATGACAGAAATAACTACTGTTAACTTTTGCTCTGGGGTGTACCAGAAATTTCAGTACTTTAGGAATACCTTCTAAATCAAGCTTTTCTGAGACAATTAAAAAACTTTCGGATGTGAAAAAGGAAGCTTTTCAGGAAATTGATAAAATGACATACTGTATGTCTTCAGGTCGTCGTCACTGATATGTCTATACAAACAAATCAAATAAACAATATGGTGTGATTAATTGCTTTAATCAGCCATACAAATGCACGGAAATTTCCAAGATTTACCTTTAATTTGGCTTCAGCCAAACCTTTGAAAGATTTCAGCATGACATAATAAAACTAAAGAACATATTAATTTATTTATTCTTGAAAATTACAGATGTAGATCCTCCTTTAGTGTGAAAATATTGACTTTTTGGTAAGATTTTTCTTAATGGTTTTATTGATTAATTCATTGGTTCAAATTTAATAAAAAATAACAAATTAACAAAAACAGCGATGGGTGGGGCCTGGGGCAGAGGTCCTATGTTTCTTCATATGTGAAGAGCGGATAAAAAGAAGTAAAATGAGTTAGCAATGTGCCTGAAACAGGGGGACAGTAATCAGTGCAGCCTTTATTAACTCTTGTTTTTGCGTTTGTGTTCCCCATCAAGTCAAGCTGAGCTGCCAAAGGCCGAACCTCCAAAGACGCCGTGCTGAATGGATCCCTTTCCCAGAAATCACTAATAACTAGCCCTAAACCTACCAACACAAAACACACGTCCTGCTGTCCCACAGTCACTCCTGAGTATAGCATGTTTAAAACCGTCTCCTGAACCCTCCTCCCCATCTCCCTCCCAACCCCCCTCTGTCTCAGATAGGACGGGGGGAGGACACCGGCTAGAGGGGGGGGGTCCAGTTTTCACACTGAAATTTAGACTCCAGTGACAGAGTCAAAAACATTAGCATCATCCACCACCACAGCCACCAGACCACTAGAACCAACATCACATGCACGGTCACTGGGGGGGTGGGGGGGGGGGGGTCACAGCCAGATTCTTCCCAGGAAATCTGTGATCCCTGGATCCCTGGAAAGACCAAATCCTCCCCCCATCTCCTGCTCTTGAGCTGCCCGACGTCAGCCTTCAGCAACCCAACAATACACCCAGCAAGGAAGAATCAGATAGAGATCTCTTACCTTCCCAGCCTCAGCTGCTGGTGCCTGCTGCTGCTCTCACTCTCGTCCTCTCATGCACTGTCACAAGACATTATGAGCTCATTTTGGATTTAATCTTTTGTTTGCAGATTTTTTCTCTTTTTTTGATTCTTTTCCCTTTTCTTTTGTTCTGCTTGGGGAAAAAGTGCACACATCCACACAAAGACCTTTTCCCTGCAATCCCTGGCCCCCTTTAGCATCAGGACACCAGGACAACATCAAAGCAACTTGGGGGGAACACTTCAGTGGCCTATTGTCTGCTCTGGTCTGATCTGTTTTTCTTACGGATCCCCCCTCCCGACTGTCTGCACTTGGTACAGCCCAGGCATTCATGCCAAACAGCTTTCACACATGGAAGGGAAGCTTGTCTCAAGCAATTGCTGACAAGCCACACACAAGACAGGGGGGGGGGGGGGGGGGGGGGGGGGGGGGGGGGGGGGGGGGGGGGGGGGGGGGGGGGGGGG
>JAOYSI010074066.1:0-11161 GCA_025775065.1 Hiodon alosoides | reverse complement strand
TTGTATTAGCCATATAGGCTAAAGGTGGGTAAGGATTTCACAAATCTGCAGCAAATAGCAATAAACAATAGCTACTACCCTACTATTTTTTTTTTATAAACTATAAAACTACTTAACTTAAAAATTTCCCCCCTCATAAATCATGGAATGGACTTTAATTTCAAAGACAATTAAAAGTATTGGAGGTATCGATCAGAAAGTGTTAAAGGTATATTTTTTGCCTTCTTTATTGGATATCATGAGGTGGATGTCCACACTGAGACAGTTAACCGATACTGAGGTGTGCCTGACACAGCTGACGTGCCGGCACAGATAAGGCTGACCTTCGTCTAGTTGAATGTTTGCTGTAGAAGGGGAATTGGTGCGCGTGGGATTGCCTGAAGAAGCCCCCATGGGGCTTCTATCAGAACTGATAGTGCTACATGGAATTTGTATCTCTATATGGGGCAATTTACTATCAGCTTTAAGTTTGTTAGGAGGGCTGGAATTGTCTCTGCCATATTCTGAGGCTCCACGGCCCCCCAGTTCTCTCTGCCATATTCTGAGGCTCCACGGCCCCCCAGTTCTCTCTGCCATATTCTGAGGCTCCACGGCCCCCCAGTTCTCTCTGCCATATTGTGAGAGGCTCCGCACAGGTTGCAATGGGATAAACTAAGGACTGGTTCTTTGTTTTCACGAAACTATCTTCATATTATTATAAAATAGGACAGACATTTAGTGAAAAACTAAAACTACCTGGGTTTTTCCAGTGTATTTCTAGTGTTATGAACACAATGTTAGCATCACATTGTTAAGAGAGAAAATTATGGTGTTTCAGAGCAAATTAAGTGTTAATTGGCAGAATTTACATTAGAGGGGCTCAGTACAGATGGTGAAGCCTAACCCTTCCTGGGCTACGAATGTGGCCAACGAGGAGATTATTAAAAATAATAAGCATAAGCCAAGAGAGCCTGTGAAAGTTCCTCAACGGTCTGTGTGAGCAAACTAGCCTTATTAGGTGGGTGCTGCTGAAACACTTAAGTTGATGAGGGCCGCCCGGATAGCTTGCTTGTTTACTCTATCAGTGTATCTGCAGTGAAGCAGAAATAATTTGTTTTTCGAGGAGAAGGCCAGCAAAAATTGTTGGGTGTTTAACGGAACAGGAGAGGAGACTCGGTGTACGAGGATTTGATCAAGACATGGGGGATAGTCCTTCAAAAAGGCTCTCGTATAGAGAACTCATGGATGTGGACACCAGTAAGTTGCTTTAGAGGATAATCATCAAACATAGAAGGTTAGACAGATGGGAAACGGCAGAGAGAACAGATACGGCCTGATGTTAAAGCTCAGGTATTTGGACTAATTTATCCATTTCTCTATACATAAACTTCAGATCTTAGCCACAACGAGAAACAACACACACACACACACATGCACATGCACACTCACACACGTATTTGAACCCCAACCTTTCATGCCCAGGCCTCTTAGCGAGGTTTCAGGATTGCTACACTGTACTGGTGTGTTTACATATTTTTTCAATCGATTTACTCTTGCAGCTATTGTCTTTTTTACTGCTAAACAAACATATATCTTGGCAAGCATATCAGTTCCACAAGCTCAGAACTGAAACCACACCATTTATAAAATAAAGGATGGTCGTATGGCTTTTGAGGTGACATATTTTCCCACTGCCGTTGAAAGCAAGTTGGGTAGAAAATATGTACCATAAATGTAAAAACGGACCTTTTCCGAGTCGACTAATTTTTATAACCACTTCATGGGGGGGTGAATGGAGACATACAGACATAGAGACAGTCACATTGCCACATAAGGAGGAAAACCATATGACTGCAGGGAAATGATACAATTGATGTGCAGAATATAGCCATGCCTAATTTCAGGTTTAGGGACCCATACCTTCATGATGAAGTTTAAATTATCAGTACAGAGGGTGGATCATTATCAGATTAAGTAATAAATAAATACCAGGAACTCAACTCCATTGTGAGTTGCAACTTCTAACTTTAACTTACAACATTCTTAGAGTGACTTCCTCAGCATTGCGTAGAGGCTTATAGACTTTTAGCAAATCAGTCTATTTATGTGGATGGCAGATATTTAAGTAGTGCTTTCTGTCAGCTTCCAAACCCTTATGATGCTCGAAAAATGTCCTTTTTTATTTGAAAAGACTCCCCGTTTACATTGACGTCAGTGCTTCTCAAAATGTACTTGAATACTCTTTGATTTTCATTTGATTTAGCGCGTTTGAGAGAAGGGTTCCAGAGGATAACAAATATACTTTTTTTTTTTACACATCGAAACCTGACCCACTTAATATACATTACGAAAGCTTCACTCTGAGACGTGTCACAATTTGACAGAATAGTCTGTGGGTTGACTTACAGTGGATATAGAATTTAGCATTTGTCTTACAACAAGACAAACACAAGTCATTGACCAATATGTTGCTTCACAATGAATCCGCAGACATTATATCACACAGACGACTGCATTCATTTTGGAAAGGGGATATCATTCATTTAGGCTAATTTCATTACACAAATGATTTCTGGCATTATTTAGATTGATCGTCCCTTTGCCTTCCCCTTTTAACTGCACAGCCACTTGGATCAACCTTGAAAACGGCCTGACTGTGTCCCGCTAATGAATCCTGAATTTTATGGGCCATATCGGGAATTTTAGTAAGCTGTGTAACCTCGTGGTAAAAACCAACATCCGTTTGCCAAACGGAGCTCTTTGGTGCGATCACCGGTAAGATTTCATGGGACACAATGCTAGCGCCCAGGGTGGTTTAAGGGACAGTGGAATTACGTGATTATAATTCACGTCTTTGTGAGTCACTGAACAGTTTGGCTTGTTAAACTAACAATGAGCGTGTTTCAGACATCATCCAATGGCTGTATTTCATATTTAATTGCTGTGACACAGTATTCACAGATACAAACATGGCAATTGCCAAAAGAGCTAATAACAAAAACAAAAAGTTCACTTTAAACAACTTCATGGCAAACAAATTCATTGGCGTGTTCTGTGTTGATGTTTGTGCTGCTGAAACAATAACGCTAAATTAGCATCCAGAGGACTGCAATAAAATTTTCTTTTATCCAGTTAGCTGCTACTTTGACTGACACAAATTGCATTCTGTTCATCACAGAGGGGACTGGCAATTTTGAATGCCCTCTAAAAGAGCCAACCAAGATTAAACAAATGACCTCGCAATTAAATTGTCATTAAAAGTTGCGTTGCTTTTTTCCTACCCAAAACAGTCTGGGGGCATGCACGCAATTTTTCATCACTAGGTGAAGGTCAGGGTGCTTACAAAGAACACAGAATATCATAAAAATATGAGCTTTGGTTGGGCTTTGCCCCTGTAGACGGAAGGGGCGAAAAGGACCCACAGCTTTGGGCCAGGAGTGGCATTAACACCAAATAGGCTGACACGGAATTCATCACACCCTCGAAAGAACAAGGGAGAAAGAGGCTCTGCGTTAAATCACAATGATCTCGACCAGACGGCCTTGCAGGCAAATGTCCAGCAGTTTTACCTTGTTTAAAAATGGACACCGAACGAGGACCCCAATAACCAGGCTTTATGGGAGCAGTGTCTGAAACTTCTCTTTGTGACTGGAAAAGTAAGGACGCCCCACTGCGTACCGCGGTCGTGTTCATTTATCTCTGGGAGCGAGATGCCAGGTGGCAAGGTCTGCACCAGCCAAGGAATCATTTATAAACAAACAAATAAACAGGGATTCTGCTGGGACGCAGGGCTGGAGATAAGAGCGTAAACAAACTCCGGGTCTCTTATCTCTGCCTGAAGATCAATTCTGTGTAAAACAGGAAAAACGCAACTGGATCCCAATGGTGAAGTAAACGTACTGTAAATTGCAGTTCAACCCTCATGAATCGATGGACCGATTTTCGGCCTCTTAGATCCACAATGGGTAAATCCCATTGCAGATGTGGATGGCATTGTAACTGCAATAACGCCTGCCAGCATAGCTCTCAAACATTAGTAAAGCAGTCTGAAACTGCAGTGCTGCTCTTGGATTATGAAAAGCCGAAGAAATTATATTTTTTTTTAAACGTCTGCAGTCGAGTGCTTTGTCGGACCCTAGCAGTCATTCAAACAGCAAAAGAAGGGACCATCTGAAAAGAGATTCAAGGATGCAAACCGAGTTTCTGCGAGAGGAGTACATGCAAAGAACGACGTGCTCAAGAACGACGAGTCTGGGTGTGTACAGTGTACCCAGAGAAACAGTTGTTGTGTCAGGTAGGGCGCAAGACTCGTATAAAACGTCGTTGTTTATTAAGTGTCAGAACAAGACACTCACTAACACGTGCTTCTTTCACTAAAACCATACCCCTGTGTCCCTAGCCAAAAACTCTCCCCCAGGAACCGTCGCCCGATTTCCCACAGTTCCCCATTACGTCACCCCTGTAACATCGAACATACAAAACTCTAAACATAACAACAGTGTGTACCTGCACAGCCAACACAGCGCAGGCGCAGGGGTGGCGAAGCAGGTTAAAGAACTCCCTGGTAAATTCCAATCCTGACGGATATGCCCCCCCATATATATTATAATTACGGCCCTGGTTATTATGCTAAATTACTACTGAATTTTGAGTTTCAACCATCAGAGAAGCCAGGAGGCTAGAAACATGGCACTCTAGGCGCAGGGTGGCTGATCTCTTATCTATGTGATGAAGTATTTTAGCTTCAATTGTGCAAGTTAATTGTGAGGGGTCCAGTCATTTATTAAACTGCGCTAAATGTGATGACTACCCATTTAACTCATTGCATGAGACAAGGCAGTGTATTGTCACGTGAGATCGATGCTTACAGTAAGTTGTAAGGTGACAGATTAAACTAATTACGTAAACCAATTCCTAACACCGTAAACTTATCTTGTCCAGATAGAACCAACTGAATATAAAATAATGAAACCAGAGCCTATGCCGCATATCCCCAGCAGTAGACAGCATTTCCCAGATGATCCAGTAGATGGAGCTATGCACAATGACATACAATGCAGACAGCCAGGAGGGGGGTTCTATCCAGAGAGAGATAGCTTTTTGAATATATTCATTTATATAGCCAAAAGATTGACCTTGCTCTGCGATACCACTTTTATTTCAAATGCTGTCCAGATTTTTGTGGTGGGATGTGTTGGAAACTCCAGCCCCCCAGGGCCAAAGTTGAGGACTGGAGTGGTCTATCCCTGTCCTATTCCTTGATAGGGTGGGTGGATCTTTCCCTAAACGAAAAAAAAAGTTTTCGCCTGTACAACTAGAACCAGGACCCCGAGGGATTTTGGGGTCAACTCAATTCCAGAACAGCCTCTTGAGTCATGCCAAAGTCACTCTTTCCTCCATCAATTTAGAATAAATAATACACTATTGTGGATGTTAGTCAAATGTATTATTCATGACTGTCGAAAGAGTGAACATCCTTTAAAAAATATATATGGTTTTTTAAATCCCCCACTCTCTCTTTGCTTTCTGTTAGAGTTATCTCTGATCTTGGACATGAGGCTTTTCGCTGTGCGTGCTCGCTGATTGACAGGATAGTACAATAAGACTTCTTTTTAAAACTTTATTTCTATAATTTCCCTCTGGGCCCAAACCATTAGGAAGAAGAAAGGAAAAAAAAATCCAGATTGTCTGTTTGCGACACTGAATTAAAAAAAGAGAGGTGACAGTGAAAGTTTAATAACTCCTCACTCCGCATTCCATCTGCTCAGTTGATGGTATCGATTTGGACCGGCGTAATTAGCCTTTCCAAATTTCCAAATTGCATTAATGCAATAGTCTCTTCACTAAGTTTAGTCACTTCAACATCAAGTTTTAAAATGATCAGTTACTTGTGTATTAATTTGGCATTGGCTCCAGGCGCGGATCTTCCGTGGTTGCACACCTGCCCCCCTTGTGATCTGATTGGCCACCCCCTGTGCCCCTCCCAATATTCATTGGCTCTTCGTGATGTCAATTATTGTTCACTTCGAATAGTCACTTTTGGATGGCCCCCCCAATTTAACTGTTGTTGTTCCCCTGGGCCCCCCACTTGAAAATAATCTGGATCCGCCCCTGATTGGGCTGGTAAGAAACAAAACACGCTGACATTTCTTCAGCGATTTTCCATCAACTGTGGGGTCCTTGTGAGGAGCGGACCTTTGGCCATAGCCTAGGAATTTTCATTCACCTCCCAGTATTTCAGTCGCATTCTGCGTTTGCTAATCAATATATGTACTGTCAAAAGACCCCTTTACCACCCACCCATACAACTGATCATTTATTTTAAAAGACTGAATCTAAAAAATCGATTAAAGTGACACTGGTTTTATGTTGGGAAATATTTGTGAGACAAATAATAAACTGAAATATGTTGCTTCCCTGAGTATTCAACACCTGTGCTGTGGAAATTCCTAGTTTAAATGGATCAAATAAATTCCCCTAACAAGGACAAAATTACCTTACCATTGGCGTCTACCTGTGAACCATTGTGAACTAAATTCCTGTCACATTTTCTAGCTAAAACCTCCACAGGTGAAGGACCATAGGCTGTGAATCTGAAGGAAAGTGAAGACCAAAGAACATTCTACAGAAGTCAGAGAGCAGTAAAAAAAACAACGCATAGATTAGGAAATGCATAAAATAATACATAAGCGTTTGGATTTCCCGCTGAACACAACTGGATCAGTAATCAGGTAGTGGAAGTCGCTTCTCACCATCCAGGCACTGCCAAGAAACGGCCGTCCCAAAAAAGCTCAGCGCTTAAACAAAAAGATAGGCGTGTGAGAGAAGCCACAGCGAGGCCAACAAATCACTTTGAAGGATTACAGAGTTCAGTGGCTGGGAGAGGAGTAATCGTGCACCAGTCAACTATATCAAGAGCTTTGCATAACACCGGCCTGAATGGGACTAGAGGGCAAGAAAGCCATCAGAACGCACGTCTAGAGTTTTCCAGAAAGCATGACACTGACCCAGCTGCGATGTGGGATAAGATTCTGTGCTCAGATGTGGCTAAGATAAAGCTTTTTGGCCAAAACTCAAAGTGTAATGTGTGGCTCAAACTAAACACTGCCCAAGCCTCAAGACACACCATCCCTAAAGTGAAGTATAGGGCTGGGAGCATCGTGCTGTAGGGACGCTTCTCAGCAGGGACTGGGTTAGAATTGGAGGGAGAATGGATGCAGCAACATAATACAGGGAAATACTGCACGAGAACCTGCTTCAGTCTGCTAAAAAACTGAAGCAGGGGAGGAAATTCCCCTTTTAGCAGCACAATGATTCCAAGCACACAGCCAAAGCAAGATTGGAGTGGCATTGAGAATCCGTGGCATTATTGGATTGCAGTCCACAAGCATCATCTGAAAGACCTAGAGCAAATCTGCCAAGAAACAACAGAACAATATCAATACCAATATTAATTTTGAGTTTCAGAGTTTAAATAAATTATCGAAGCGAACAAAATGTCAATGTACGATTTGTAATAATGTAATTTGAGAGGGGTCAGGGTATATTTTCCTGGGGTCTGAATTCTCTTGCAAGGCTGTGCGTGCGTGCATTAGTCAGTATATCTGGGGCAGAGATTCGACACAGTCAATGGTATTGTTTCCCCACAGAACCTGTGGCTCGATTACATGAGTAATTACCTAAGTTAATCTTTTCAACACTGTATTTGTACATTTAGTATTTTTATTATTACATCAATTAATGTAATTGATTGAGCGGAAGAACAAACAATACAGTTAAATGGCTACAATCTTATTTAAATCGATTAATTGATCCGCAACAAATTTCGTCAACTCAGACTCATGCAAGAGCTGGCAGAGATTAATTTAAGACAAAATACGTTGGAATAATTTAGCCACCTGATTTTTTTTCTGCTAATAATCCTTGTTTTTTTTGTTTCTCCTTTTTTAACTGTCCTGTTCATTATTATGACATGGATACTTTGTTATAGATAATATACAGATCTAAGAAAATAGCTTTAAAAATATGTACTGGAGAGGAGGAGAATGCTTACTGTGTGAAACTCTTTGTTCATGCATTTTCGAGCATTTAATCATAGGCACCGTTACCCAACACCGACCCTTGTGAAAAATCGATCTAAACATTATGTTTAATTTACATACATCTTCACAATGGTTCTGGAGCCCTTCATCCGCTTTTAGGTTCAGGTGACTTCCTGTCAACACAGACTAAGGCAAATCAGATCTAGGCCTATTACACCCAGGCCTGTATGTAACAGAGAGACTCAGAAGCTAAATAGAGTAATCGTTTCTCTCCATAGACACCCGCACGTACACAAGTTAATTGTATTGGTCCTTTGTGTTTGTGATTAGAGAGATGTCTGTGGAGAACAATCGCCGTTATCTTTAAAATCAAAAGGACGTCACATTTTTCATGGTTGTAGCAAAATGAAATGTCCCTTAAAGCGTGCAGCTAATTCTTCTTTTGAATTTCATTGCGGCTTCACCTATTAAAAAAGATTTACCAAACAATTCAGATGTTCTGGTCCTCATTTCATACCCGGCAACCTATTCTTATTTATATTTTAAATCCTGCGACACTCTGATTGGTTTAAGCAGACCTATTCATGACCGCGCTGATTTCCAAAATGAAGTATAAATGTTTCATCCAATACAGACTGAGTTGCAGATAGAAAATGGCTTTCCATCTCCACGGAGATTAGTACACAGGAAAGAGCAAGTTAGCGCAGACTCTTTATCGAACTGGGCTTTTCAGTGGATTCACTTCTGCAGACAGCTGATCAGCAAGTCCGCTGAGGACGCTTCATATTACAGGAATGCAAGGTGTGTTTTTATGTGCCCTGCATCTTGAGAGGCAGCAAAGTTCTACTGTGCTACACAAAAGTGCACGTCGCCACCAGCTGGTGAAACGTGGAATGAACCGTCAAGTGCGAAAGTGTAATGGAAAGGACCTTGAGTTGACAGTATGTGTGATTTTTAAAGCGTGAAACGATTATATTTAATACTAAATTGTTGTTCCATATGAAACTTCCCATAATACTCATACACTTCCTTATAAACAAAGCAGTTCCCTTTCTGCATTTTTAAGCAGAAAGAAGACTTTTTCTGTCTAGTTTACTAGCAGTGTACGACGGTGCATTTTAACCTGATATATTTTGGCTATATGGAAACCCTTTTTCTACACAGCACTTTGACAAACAGAAACCATGAAATGTGTCAAACACTCCCTGTTTTTTCCCCCATCTCTATCTGCCATCCAAGAATAATTTCAGGTTAAAGGTTGTGTGGATGGTTAGACCATCGAATTAATCAAGGCCCAAGTGCGTCCTGTTGGAATGAACAGCAACAAAGGCAGCCAGGAGCGACTGGGAGCTGATGGCAGCGCTCATCCAGGACCTTATTTATTATTATATATTATTACGATTCAGCTCGGCACTTTTGGCAACGGCGGGTGTGGCCGGCTGCGATCGGCCCCTGATCCAGGTGCACTCCATCCGTCCTCGACGGCTGTAACAGGAAAATCCTTCGTCTCGAGGCCGAGGCTGTGGCCGAATTCAACGAGGCATAGAGGGGATCGTTTGTTACCGTCATCTGCCACCCCTGGAGGGACTATTCAATACAGGAGCCTTTCCATAGCATTAAATAACAAAACCTCTGGCAGAGATTATTTTTATCGTTTCCTACAGTGCGTGGGTCAGCGGTCAGTGGTCACTGAAGTGACGAGAAGCACCGTCCGCGTAGAAAGAAAGGAGCGTGTCAGTAAATAAGAGCTGAGGCTACAAGCTGTGAATACCACAGGTAGGTACGCTCAACAGGTACGGTCATCATTGAGAGGACCGCATCCCTAAACGGCCCGTCCGCACGTGTAATGCTATGAGGCAGGAATGCAACACGGTCTTGCTATCGAGATACTTGCTATCATTGCAGACAGCCGTATTTTCACATGCAATGATATGTTCTATTGGCCTGGCAAAATGCGCTGAAAAAGTAAATAATAAGAATAATGATAATAATAGCAATGCAAGATATTTTCCAGGGAAGTTCTGGAAAATATCTTGCATATCTAGATATCTTTAGGTGGCAGCGTACGGTGACTACACATTCATAGGGTGGGTCTGGGTTTTCATACTTGAAAAGATCAAACGAGGAAGAGTTGCTTTGCTTCAGATGTTGTTATGGTTCTTTTTGTGTTTCGTTATGCGACTGGTTGAAAAAGAGACGTGATCGAGATTGATAGACTGGGTGCAACATAATAGCAATGGTGGCACTCAATACGAGAGATATTTAATCACAGCAGAGGTCCCTTATCTGCCATTTGGAGTCTATTAAACTGTAATGGGAAAAAAGCCGACCACAGATCCCCCAAAATGATAAAGCAGGTTCTGTTTGTTATTAGAGTAACTCAGCTATGATTAAAAATGAATCCCAAACCAGCACAAATGTGGAGTCTTTATTTTGGTCTGCAGAAGACCCACTCACAAGGGTTACAGTTGTTAGATTATACCTGGTCTGAGGCTTATGAACAAAACACAAAACCAAAACCAAATTCAAGCACCATGCATCAAACAGTTGGCTACCTCTGGATAAAGGCGACCCCAAGGACACTCCAAGCATATTCAAAGGTGTAACTTTCTCGTTTGAGTAGTCATAAATTATTGCATCCACTCGCTGCAAGCTGGTGATGGCAATTGATTTCTATCCGGTGAACCACTTTACGTGGAAAAAAATCAATGCAATCAATCAAAACCACCACAGAAGAAGTGAAGGACAACAGAATAGCTTGGCAGCATGGAGAGCTGGGAATACTCATAACCACCCACTGGGAATACTCATAACCACCCACTGGGAATACTCATAACCACCCACTGGGAATACTCATAACCACCTATTGGGAATACTCATAACCACCTCCTGGGAATACTCATAACCACCCACTGGGAATACTCATAACCACCTTCTGGGAATACTCATAACCACCCACTGGGAATACTCATAACCACCTCCTGGGAATACTCATAACCACCCACTGGGAATACTCAAAACCACCCACTGGGAATACTCATAACCACCTATTGGGAATACTCATAACCACCCACTGGGAATACTCATAACCACCTCCTGGGAATACTCATAACCACCCACTGGGAATACTCATAACCACC
>JAOYSI010074065.1:0-19046 GCA_025775065.1 Hiodon alosoides | reverse complement strand
TTTCTCCCTATCTGATTTTTGGGGAGACTCACTGTGTGTCTCTGTTCTTTGAGATTCCATAACCCGAGAGAGAGAGAGAGAGAGAGAGAGAGAGAGAGAGAGAGAGAGAGAGAGAGCGAGAGAGAGAGAAAGGCAGGTTGGGAGAGGGAGAGAAGAGTGTTCTGTAGGCAGAGAAACATTCTTAACAACAATGGGGCCTATTCAAGGGGGGTCTCGCCCAGGCATTCCAGTTCAGGGTCCATCAAAAGAACATCTTGAAACTTACAGCATTCGCGGGGAGATAGGACTTAATGAAATGTGATCACTGTTTTTTTGGAATCGTAAACAGCATTACTTGATGTAAAAAATTTATTTAAATTCCTGAGTAAATGCAGATTCATTGCCTAAATTCCATGCTATAGGGGAAGAATCCATCAAAACAAAATAAAAAAAGAAGAATAGTTAAAATAGCCTTAAGGACTACTCCTGTCCTTGATGTTGGTAGCTCAGCAACAGACACAGAACAGTTCTGAATCATTTTTTTTTGTTAAAGAGGCAGGCAGTCTTGCCGGTAAGGCATAAAGATACCTTACGCAGACATGCTCTGACAAAGAAGTGACCCCGTCTCCACAGTGATCGTCAAGAAAAGTGGAGGGAAACTGCGATTTAATGACTTTAATGCTCGTTCAGTAGAAAACATGGACCTATGGAAGGGTTTCAACTAAATTTTGTACGAAATGTAAGTATCTGGCCGGTTTCCTCCTTGATTTTTAGCCTACAATCAGCGTGTGTTTATGCCTCATTTTCTATTCACTTTAACCAGTCAATCACTGATATTTTAAACTGGTTATCCGAATGAATGTTTAACGTGTTTAATTATTAGCATCCCTATTCTGAATCCTATAACAATAAACATTAATTTTCCATAATTTAAATATTATTTTTTAAACGATATTTACATCCCTAGTAGAGGGAGATCCCGCGTATTGCCTTCCTTCCTTCCCTCGGTACACAGGAAGGTATTTCTCCCATCCTCTTGTCTTAATTGGAAGGTACGAGTGAGCACTGATTTAAAGTAATAGCAGGCAGTCCCCGAGATTCCTGCAGACGGGTCATTAAGCGCGACCACAGAAGAGATTAGCACTGGAGCCTTGGACAGGGGGTGTTATTACATGGAAACACCACATTTGTGTGACAACGTGAGCCATGATGCAGAGCTTGCAGTGCGAACATGAGACACAACAGACTGAGCCGGGACAATCTCATTTGTTCCGACCACACAGGTGTCTGTGGGTGCCGTGTGTTAATCTGCACATGCACACGCACACACGCACGATACGACTGCCGGCGTCATTACACAGAGGGAGGCTAGCAGTTTCCTGCTGACCCACGCCAGGGTGTTAAATTGGTCGAAATAAAAGAAGGTAACTGGATCCCGGGGTAAGCGTCGACTGACACAGGATTCATAAAATCACCTCACCAACCCTTCATGCACATATTCACTCAAACACAAACCTAGGCCTCAATGTCAGCTCTCTTATAGCCCTGTGCTAACAGAATATTTTGTAAAAAACTTATTTAGTCCTTAACTCAATAAATCAGTAAGAGTGCCAGCAGTGCAGGCTAAGGGGAGATTGATGGAATGGTAAAGCCTGGTGTGTGTTTGGGTTTGTTATAATTTAACAAAGGTTTAACAATATTTATTATTTCAGTTAAAATGTTTAAAGAGTGGATTTATTTAGTTTTTTTCCCTACGTGGGAAATTCATTTGTTATTGAATTATTGTTTTTGTCTGATTTATAAGAACAATAAAAAGGTGTAAACACTCCCCTGGTGTCCGTCTCCAGCTGCTTTTGGACCAGACATGCCCCGGCATGCCACCGGGCTACACTGACAGCAATCTGGACCAAATCTGGGCGCTTGGAGGAGTTCATCCCAATACTTCCACATTGTCCCTGTGTGTCCCTGTGGGCTTTCCCCCTGACTGTCCGGTGAAACCATCCGGCACTCTGTTCTATTGGCCACCGGTTGGTGATGCTACAGTCATCATTACCACATTCTTCCTGGAGCAAACCAGTCCCACACCATAACAGCCACCCAAGTAGTGACACTCTGAATGTAAGGTGTATCCTAAATCTGGCTTTTTAGAGGTCTGGTGCCAATGCTAGGGAAAATCCTGGAATGAAGTGCAGATAAATTCCTAAAAACCAAAAGCATTATTTTTGAGAACAATTGTTTCCAATTGAAATCTTTAAAAAGAATAAAAACCTCAAGTTACTAAAACACCTTGCAGCTACCAAGTAAAGTAAAATAATTGCTTCACACTTTAGAAGTGGTGGAGAGGTGAATTAAATCATTCCAGGCAGAGGCAGTCTCCCTCTGATGGCTGCTGCATACAGATGACACAGATTGTACATAAACCCCAAAACGACTGCTACTTCGAGCATCCATCCCAGATAATCTGGCAAGCGCTAGGGCTGTGAGCCCACAGTCCGACTGACTGGAACAAACCATTTTCTCAAGCACACCGCCATTCCACCACAGGACCACCTAAAACCGACGGGAGTGTACCGCTTCCGAAGGGTAGAGAACAGAATGCCCCGCAAGCAAATAGTGATTTCGACCGGGAAAGCAAATTTCAGCTGTGAAGTCAGTATCACTGAATTTGTGTCCTACTTCTGTCACAGATCTCAGTATAGCAGAGAACAAAAGACAGGGTTCAGTAGACACCTTCCGCTGTGGGTTTTGCAAGCATTTATGTCTTCAGTGAACTACAGCACTGTGGAAAAATTTTCAAACTGAATTTAGTCAGATCTTTGGGTGGGTTGTAGTAGCATATACAGGGAGTCTGAGAGAAAAATTACGAAGTTTTGTAAAGTCTTGTGCATCTTTCACTTGTGTAAGGCAATCAAACATGCTATCTTACATGTGTGAGAAAGCTATTTCTCCCCCTCCACGTTAACTAAAGTATACCAAATTAAAGCGATAATTAGGGTCAGCTGGTAGAGCACTTTAGTAACAGTCAGGCCTGATTTGGGCCAGCCTTGCCTAAAATAGCTCTGAAAAACTTCACCATCACAGTGGTCAGCACACAGGTCCTAGAGGCACAAAATGCAATGGTCATAAGAAATTCTCTAAATTGAAAAGGATTACAAAGTCATTTATAAGGCTCTGGGACAACATTCAGACCCATAGTCCAAATTGAGAATCTCTCCAAGATTTAGGAACAAAAATAATCCAGAAAGTCACAAAGAACCCCAGAACAACATCCTGAGATCTGCAGCCTTCTCTTACCTCGGTGTTCAGGACCTTACTTACTACCATTGAAAATTCACTGGGCAAAAATGTGATTTATGGCCGAGTAGCAAGGGGGGGAAAACCATGGCTCACCAAGCAGAAGATGAATGCTGGTCTCAAACTAGCCAAAAAGCACCAGGAGGATCCTCAAGAGTTCTTCAACAATGTTGAGTCCGACATGGGCCCCGTTAGGTCTGGTGAAAACCAAACGCTGAATTCCACAGTAACAATCTCATACCAATGGCCAGACAGGGTGGTGGTGGTGTCATGGTTCCAGGATGCTTTACTGCATCTGGACCTAAAGCATTGACCAGCGATTACAAACTGGGAAATTATTACAAACAACTGGAGATTATAAATTGGGGGGGGGAACAACAACAATTCTCGAAGGAATAAAGCTCTAATCTACATACATATTTTAAAGTCCAGTGAGTTGTTCTAAAAAAAGTAAATAGAACATAGTCCAAGCCTCAGTGATTCCCTGGGGTCAAGATGTGGGTTAATACCTTATCCCTGCCCATGTCTTGGCTTAAGCCACAAGCCTTGTCATTACTCGGTGAGATTTTGTTTCAGAGTTTTTTCTTCTTACCCAGAGACAAAGGGAGGAAAAATACCACATGAGGTCTGGCAGACAGAGGACAGCTTCGATGCTTGTCATTCAAGCTTGTGCACCTTTTTATATGACAGGCAACAGCATGGCACGGGCCAATATCAAAATTCAGCCTCTGCACAGCGCTAAAACCATTTAAAAAGTCAACGCGTCATGGCAGGGAAACGTTCACACTGCATTACAGATTACCAGCTAAGCAGGGCGACGATATTTCGCCCTTCCTCATTTTGAAATGTGTAACGGCGGATAACCTTTCCAAAGCAGAGAGTAAGAGGTTCCTTTTTGTGACATACCTCTGATTTAGTCTTCGTTCATCATCACTCCCAAAATCCTAAAACAAAGAAAGAGAGAAATTACACATCCAAAATAGAATACAGGACGGTTCATACGCCTTTGACCCAGGAATTCAAATGGAACCTCCATCATGACGGAGTGCAATTATATCGGCAAATAAAAAATAAAAAAACCACACCATTTAGAAAAACGTACCTGTCATTCTACAAGATTTGTGGCCATTACCCCCATCATTAAAATTGTTCGGTTTATTGCACGTTAAATAAGACATTAAACATGACCCATATCATTAGTACTAAGATATGAACAGTCCTTCACGTAATGAAAGAGAAATAGGAATACTCAAATGTTTGGATACCTTCTTGACTGCAGGGTTCAATCCGAAATTCTACAAATAAACTTCTATTTGAATCGCGTTTCGCTTCCACAATCCCAAAATGAAAGGTCCTGATTGTAATGCAATATCATTACCTGGGTTGACAGTTTACCTAGAGGGATAGGTAACAATGCAAAGACGTAGTCTGTCAGTTACACCTTCCTGAACTGTAAGGTAGGCGTTGGGAGGTTCTTTACCTTTTGTAGAGAAGGCCACTGGAGTGCATTTAATGTCAGAACTTGATACCCCGCCCAGATTTCCAGTCTACACTGACATCACACCCTACTCCCGGTTCCAACCGATACCTGCTTTCATAACACTATTATGTCCGTGTGCTTTGCCCCAAAGGCCAGAGAGCACTGCGTGTACTGCAGTTCTCTCCGCAAACTTCTCAGTTCACCTGCAGGGCAAATGACGTGTGCGTGCGGTGACGGACCCTTCTGAGGTCTCCTGTAGTAAAAGAATCCAGACCAAATGTTTACAGGACGGCACCCTGATGTGAAAGTCAATCATCTTCGGCGACTCTTTTAGGAATCCTTTATTTTCACTCCACCATGGTCCACAAGATTTTAGTAGTTACAAGTATGCCACTACTTATCACTACTAGGTGCTCAGCTGGAAAAACTTTTGCAGGGGGAATAAGACGTTACTGGCATTCAATACGATTCTACTGTTGAGGGAAAAAAAACCCCAAAACAATAGCTTTTGTTCAGAGCGGGACCTGGCCCCGGCTCTTGAGGCTTTTACAGAAACTGGACTCCCATCCCTCGCAGATGGGATACTGTAAGTAAAGCCCAGCAATTGCCACCTTTGTCCGCATCCGGTAAAGTGATGCCAGATCACACAGAGGTCACTCCTCCCATTCAGACAAGGGAGGCCAGAGGGGACGCCGTGAAAGCTAGGCCCTCCAAGTGTCGACTGCTTTGTTTAAGAGGAGTTTCAGTTCCCTGCCGGGGTAATCCAATAGCAGAAAACCTGGCGGTCATTCAGAGCGAAATTTCACCTTTAGCCCTGAACACTGACGGCAGAGCAAATCTGGCTGCATTATGGGGATGGCATATGACTCCTCTCTCCATAGGAAACCATACTTTACCTCCCTGGATTAAAAGGATTTTAACAAGGGCAGAATAAATAGTTTATTATACAATTATACACTGCTTTCTACCTATAGTTAGCTTCAACCTAAATGTGATAAAGTGTACTGTTGTGCAGTGTAGGCTCCAGTCCAGCTTCACTATCAGAAGCTGTTATAAATTAAACTAAATCAAAGTATAAGACCTGGGATTTCTGGAGTTTTTTTAAAAGTTGAAACCCACTAGAACCTATATTCAGATATTCGCCATAACGCCACATGGTCTTAACAAACGGTCAGGCCCGATACGGTCATCGATACGGAAAGAAAGCCAGGGTTTGCACCTGTCTGATGAAAGCACGAGGGCCTGGGGGAAAACCATGCCATGTGGTTAATAAAAAACACTCGTGCAAAAACTTGTTTTGGGGTTGTAAGACATGTCAAGGCTTTTCATATTATTTTAGGCCAGCCTGTGCCACATTGAGATGTCAGGTACGTGCTGTTAATATGCCCCAAATAAATGTAACAAGCGCTGATAGGGTTTGAAAGCCAAGCAGGTGGGGAGGCAGCTGGTGGTGTGGCGTTAAGGTGACAGGCTTGTAATTGTAAGATTGCTGGTTCAAGTCCCACCCCAGCTGTTGTACCTTTGAGCAAGGTGCTTAACCTGAATTGAAATGGATGTATGTAAACATTTGTAAGTTGTTTTGAATAATGGCGACTGCTAAGAAACTTAAACGTAAATGTAAGCAAACAGATCAGTCTCTACAACCTTACATGAAGTACACAAGGTGTATGCAGGTTATTCAGAGAATACGTGATTGCAAAGTGAAATTCAAATCACTGAAAAAGAATCTAACTTGTCCAACATGTATGTTGTTTTGGAGCGCACACATCAGATAAATGAAAGTATGAAAATATAACACCATGGTAGGAGCCTCTACTGGGCCTGGCCAGGATAAGGATGAGTGTCCTGTGACTTCTGCGTTGTGTGTGAACTTCAAAGAGCTTTAAGGGCTGAGCAGACTCACTTCTTTTTGTTTTCCTGGGAACTCATGTCTGATCACACTTCCCAGTCTCCACGGCAGACGACTATGTCACAGATAGCCGCCTTGGCCAAAACCTTGGGTTTAAAAGATTAGCCAAGGATTCATTTCTAATCTGCCGTTTACCAGCGAGTAACCTCGTCCTCTTTCTCTGCTGTGCGCTTAAGTTGTTAGTTGTAGTTGCTGTCTAGTAAATAGCATTTGGTACTTTCATACTGTCTTCAGGGAGATGTTGTCCTCTTTTATATTTGTCAAGTCCCAGTAATTTTCTGAAACCTAGGTTTGTGCTTCAAGATTATAAATTAAAACCAGTTATATTTAATAGATAAAAGCAAGCTATACATCATATTTCACAGAGTCAATTACTAGGGGTTTTGTCTTTTATTACTACGATTTATTATTTCCTAGATAAATTCAGTATTATGCGTTTTCCTTCACTTGCAAAGGGCTTGATTAAAAATGCACAAGCTTTCAGTCTGTTTAAAAGTAATTGCGTGGGACGCCTAAGAAATAGGAATAGATTTCGAGAGAATTCGCACATTGTTTGCACTATACTAAGGTAAAACTGCAAAAGTGACAATGGTCAAAATATTTAATACATCAGACACACTGCAGACAGGATACGTTAACATTACGTTTTGCGCTCATTACGTTTTTGCAAACTGTTTCGAGGCATGCCGGGTCTTTGCCTTCTCAAAAGATTGAGTGCCGTTTGAGAATAAGACGACGTATACATGACGCCCCCTACTGGCTGGAAATGTTTACGACTATAGATAACGTAATTTCTAGATTTATCTACAACGAACTCCTCTGTACCAGGGCTTTTGTGCCACCGTAGAGTGACTGGAGCCTTCGCCTTCAAATAAAACAGGGTAAAATGTTTACCCAATGTTCCTTTAGATCAGTCTGCATTTCAGCACACAATTTTATGAGCAATATATGGAGCCACAGTATTTGACAGATCCTCATCGCCTCCTAGGGATATTGGAAATGCGCACCAGAAGTCCCTTTATTTGGGTAGCAGATGCACTTGACACACCTGCTCTTGTGATAAGAATGGTTCAGAAATGGTAACCAGACTCCAGTGGCTGTCTGAATAGGACTCATCAGGGCCGTGACTCAATAGATTGCTTTAATCACAGTGAAACTTCTGCCAAGTGGCTAGCCTCGCTCAGTACCCCCTCACTAACAGGGTGTTTGGCTTAAGTCTTAGATTCAGATGTTGTTGCCATAGCCCCTGCATTACCTACAGCTTCAGATTGGATGTAGCAAATACTAAACAAAGGTAAAATATGACTAGCACGTCAGTGACTGTGGGTACGAAGTAGCTTTTGCTACTCTGAAAACTAGATTTTCAAATCCAAACATGGTTATGTCAGATTCACTTATCAGGTGTATTGCTACGGCAGGTCCTCGTTACTCTTGATGATCATGTGATAGCTTTTACCCTATTGACAGCTTTCTGAGAAAAATATGGTCGTGGGGTAAAAGGCAAACGGAGTGTGTAAATCAACACTGTGTTAGCAAATAGGATTCATTTATTTTTAATTATTTTAAACTAAGTTGCCGGTTCATACCGAACAGATACCATTGTTAATTGTAAAATTTTAAAAGACCATTTTTCGTCATATTTAAAGATACAAATTGTGCATACAGCTGATCCTAGAAACAATGTTGGCTAAGGGAAAAATACTATCGTTTCAATTAATCCTACGCATTTCAGACTTGTCATCATGGCAATGTCCATTTCGAAATTATAAATCTTATTTAGAATTTATTAAAGCTGGGTCGTTACTACGGGAGATAAATATTATTCAAGAGGTTTTGAAAAAGGGAAGGCGATATCGCAATGACAATTCTGCTTTTGGACGTGTAACTTTCATGCTCAATATTCCTCATGTCGAGCATTCTTAACTAATGCTTTCATACAAGTAAACAATGACACTGCAGCCAAAGCTATACGCGTTAAAGAAGCTAACAGAACAATTAGGTGGCTTGCCATGGCTTAAATGTCAAAGAAAATTAATCTGACACGCACACGCTATAAAATAGCTACATCGGGAAGGACAAGGGACGTAACTAGCTGCTTATGATGACAAATATTATGGTTAATTAGCTGGCTATTATTTACGTTATTTTCAAGGTTCTTGTAATCGTATAATTAATCCTATTAGTAAAGCATCACAGCACATGTTTAGCCCAAGTCGAAGGTTTTCGCCTTATTTTTTGTTAGAGAGGTCATAGGCTGCATCAAAATAAATGAGCAACTATTAGCTGGCTAGCTACCTGAGGAGGAGGGAGGGGAAGATCACACGTAGCTCTTGTTTACTTTCCTTCATTATCATTATCATTATTATTATGATTATAGTTATCATTATTATTATTGTCAGATATTGCTGTAATAATACAATTAATAATGTTAGCTTGTCAACCAATTACCGATAATTAATCACATACAAAGTGATGGCATGGGAAAGACTTATTTTTCAATAAACGTTTATTTATATGGTAGATATAAGCTAGCAAGTCCAATTACATGATCGCTAGTACGCGATCCAACGCACCTTTATATGTCACTTTTTTGTCATAGTTGCCACTGAATATCACAACAACTGGTCATAAAACCGCTACATTGTTAACATCACGCGCTAGCTACATTGATCCTGGATGAGGGGCCTACGTGTCTCCCACACATCCTCGGTGTCTCCTTAAGGTACCACTTCCCGAGGAACAACCTCCCTTCCCTGTATTGACTTACCTCCCCCGCGTTAGTGGTGGTGGTGCTAGCTGTAGATGCAGCGCTGGGGGTGGGGGAACGCTGCAGAGTTACCAAAGCCATTGCTGGGACGCACTAGCGGCGGGGACTCCCTGGCCGGAGAGATGCTGTATTCCTGGGCAGGACCCGCTGAGATTGTCCCCTTACGTTAAGTAATGCTGGATGTACAGGACCACGTTACCTAGCTGGTCGTGTGGCTAATAAATCCAAGTGTCTGATTTCACCGTCCTGTTTATTTTAAATCCATCATCGACATTTAGCAACCAGTTCGCCTCCGTTATTTTGAAATATTCTAAAGCAGATGCATATGATGGCGACATTGGAAGCTGGGCTTTCTTCCCTCATGTGTCATTTGTCAGTTGAGTAAGGTTAAATACATACACAAAACACTTCCAACAGGAAACAAGAGGCGCAGATAAGGGATGCGCGCATCTCTACTGATTTTCAGTCTATGATGCCGTCTTCTTGATTGGTAGGTTACGTACAAATACTGTATGGATGTGTGTTATTTAGCTTTTACAATACAGACACTAATGGCGGTGACGCAGATTCTTCAAATTCATCAATGTATATGTGTGTGTCAGCCAGTGTTAGGGTTCAAATAAGGTGGTCGGCACTCGGCAGTGGTAGACGTTGACAACCCTCTTTAAAGCGTCTGAATCAATGCGTCTAACCGGGTATGAGCAATAACATTTACCGCATCACGCCACCACAGGACATGACATAGCACAGTCTTAAGATTTTATGTTAACATGAAAATGTTTCTATGCCCACGCGCTATTAGTACATTATTGAATACGTGTATTATTTTACATCTATAGAGCGGGTTTAAGGGTTGTCAGCATATCTCTGCATAACATGTTGATGATTAAAGTATTTTGTAGTATTCAGTATTTTGCTGATGATTAAAAGTTGCGATACTTGTAATGCTTAAACTATTTTGTCAATGATTATATTGCTAACTTACGTTTATATATATAAATATATTGCTCATTTTTATCTATCTTTATCTGGGGGGCAATACAATTACGTAAGCAATTTAATGCGGCCAAGGGCAAGGCCGTTAAATTACACAATAGAAAGGACACAGGCAGTAATTCTACCAGGTTCAATTTCTCGGCGCATGGCTTTAGCTGCAATGTATGGTGCCCGGGTTTGTCAACTGGCCTTGGCAACATACAACTTGCGTTGTAGAGAGAGTGGAAATGCAGCAAAGTTCAGCAGAAGGTAATGTGCGTGTTGTAAAAGCAGACACAATGAGGTCCCTACATTACTTTGAAGTGATAACTTACGTAACGAAATGAATACAGTTATTTAGGCCCGTGTGGGTCTTATTCTGAAAGTAACACAATTTAATGTTCATTTTTAATTAATTAACCTAAAGCACATTGCAGTTCGATATTTTCTTCTTGTATCGATCTTATACATTTTTTCTCTTGATATTTTAAATTGATCATTCGACTATGCTTTTGATTAGTAGATACATTTTATGCTAATAACATAGGCCCAATGTTATGTCTAACTGAGTTGATAATAGAATACCAGTTGTTGTATTAGACACAAGGTTTCAATTCAAGCGTATATCCATCACCAGAAACTAGAAGGACAAAGACGATGGGAAAACCGCAGAGGACAAATTCTAATTTGTGTGTTACTAAGCGTGTGTGTGTGTGTGTGTGTGGGGGGGGCTTGCTGTGTTATCATGCTATTTGTCACCATGCATGGGTTTTGTGTAACCATAAAACGGCAATAAAAAGATTTTTCTTCTAATTTAAACATTTTCATTTTTTCAAGTATTCAAGTAAAAATAATGCGCCATTAATTTTGTGAAAGTTGTACTGTGTTAATTTTTATAAATGAATTACGATGGTTACTTAGTACCGTTTTAGGCGAAGATAACATCCTGCACCTTGAACTCCTGTGACGCTATAACTGTTATATAGCAGCGGACTCGGACTGCACATTTTAGACGAGAAGCAACTTCGGCGGGTCTGGAACTTCGGAGGTCGGTTTCGATTCGGACTGTGCGTTTGTTACGTTAACAAATCTGATTTAACTCGAGTTAAATAAGATTTCTACTACCACCGGATAACTTTGTAATGGATAACGGTATAACAGTTACAAACTCTGCATATAACTGTTTACAATATCTTGAGGTGGGCTTTTTCTGGCCGTCTGAGTAATTCGAGTAGTTTTGGTCGTACTTAATACTTTAAATAGCGGAGATTTTTAATATCCTCGAACATAAATTTCGGCCTTGTGCATGTAAATAGCAGCTGTTTTCACTCTCCATTTTCTATACTGCAATTTCGCAATGTACGGCAGTCCTGCTTCGTCTTGACAAATCGTCCTCCACAATGCGACTAATTGTCGGTGTGTATGGTCAACCAAAGGACGCCTACATCCTTGCAGTTTTTTTTGTTTTGTTTTTTTTTTTACATTTTTTGGGGAATAATTTTGCATGCACTATGTTTACTTTTTGTATTAAATTCATTGGTGATCCCGCGTGTGTGCTACATTTCTGTCCATAGCAATCATTTATATCTCATGTTCAAATGGTAGGTTCATAGGTTACGAGTTGTAAACAGGCGGTGTAGCTGGTTTAAATTGACATCTTCAGTGGCCGCAGGAATCTCAAAACTTCAAACTTATGTCGCTGTAGTAGCAACCTCTGAAGAGACGATGAAAACCGCTACTACTTCCATCAACTTATACTTAGGAAAACATCGGTTGCTTGATAATTTCGTGTACCTCTATTCGAAATATTTAAGGGATTTTACTTTTTATTTAAATATTTTAGCACAAACAAAAGTTTACAAGTCAGTTGACAGGCAACCAGCTAATTGATTGTGTAAGATTAGTTAGCATCAGATAGTTAGGTGTTAATGCATAATTTTTTTGACTGTACATATACTTTTTTACTTTCTGTTTATTTTTCTTATTTAACACTCATCTGTAGGACAAAGATATTACATGTTAGATATTATACGTAGTGTGTCGGTTGAAGTTAAGAGATTTTACATTGATCTGCCCTCCAGACATGCGTGTTGCAGTTATTGGAGCTGGGGTCATTGGCCTCTCCACTGCCCAGTGCATCCTTGAGCACTATTCCTCCACAGTCAGGACTCTGACAGTCGAGGTGTATGCAGATCGTTTTACACCCCTCACTACCAGTGATGGGGCTGCGGGACTGTGGCAGCCGTACCTCTATGACAAAGGCAACACCCTGGAGACGTGAGACCTGTGTGTGTGTGTGTGTGTGTGTCTGCTGTGTGTATGTGTGTGTGTGTGTTTGTGCGTCTGTGTGTCTGTGTGTGCGCCTGTGTGTGTGTGTGTCTGTGTGTGTTTTTGATTGTCTGTGTGTGTATGTCTGTTAGTGTTTTTGATTGTCTGTGTGTGTCTGTGGCAGAGCGAGGGGAGTGCTCGAGGCAGCTGTAGAGCGTTCACCCTCCCACGGGTTCGAGGGCAAGCCCCTACTGCGGTGGCCCCCTCCACCTCCCCGCGGGTTCGAGGGCCCCTACTGCGCCCGCCCCCTCCACCTCCCCGCGGGCTCAAAGGCGAGCCCCTGTAGCTGCAGCTTTCAGTACTCCCCTTGCTCCGCTGCACGTAGCTTTTCCAAGGTTGTCGCGGTTACGGTCGTTGGGATGCGCCCTCTATCTTCCAACCATTGTGCAGCACTGAACGAGTAATAATTTTTTTTGTGTCAGCAAATGGAACAAGGAGACATTTGACTATCTGCTGAACTTCCTCAATTCCCCGGACTCAATCAACATGGGAATTTTCCTTCAGTCCGGCTACAACCTCTGCAGTGAGCCTGTCCCAGTGGGTGTAACTTCTCCTGTGCATGCGATGCACATTGGTAGTGTTGGGTCTGGACCTCTGAACATGATATAAAGATCCATGTAGTCAGGCTGCAGAGCTGTGTCGCGACAATTTTGTCTTTGCAATGTTAAGTTCACAAAAAGTATTTAAATTACATGTGAAAATAATGTCGATCAACCATTCCAGGGACTAAATATTTGTCTCTGGGCTCTCGTCCCACTTAATTTGAACAAGATTGTCTTTGTTTTTATATAGGACCCCTCATTTAGAGATATCGTCTTGGGTTTCAGACAGCTGACCAAGCGCGAACTGGACATGTTTCCAGGATACAGGTATGGATGTTGTGATGTGTCAATTGAGATGCGCACATGGCCATACTAATGTATATGATCTATTGGAATCTGTATTGGTTCGAATGGCCAGTCTCTAATTTAACTTGGTTAATGTTTTAGCTATGGGTGGTTCAACACTGCGTTAATGATTGAGGGAAAAACCTACTTGCCTTGGCTTATGGATTGGTGAGTGTTACAATTATTAGTTATAGTTGATGATATTGTATTCTGATATATAAAATACAATGTCAATTTTAAAAGCACCTCTCACATCTATCCTATTTTTCTTGGCTTAATGAAAAGGATCAGTTGATGTTTTTAATTGAAAAATAAATTATTCGCGTGATACAAAGAACTTGAACCAGATAAGCAAAAAAAAATTTTTTGTTGTGATTTCTGGCATATTTCCATGGCCTCTTGTTTATGTGACATTGAGATGTGCTGGCAAATTAGGTTAAAAAATAAATTATACAAATATGATTATATTTTAGGTCCATAATGTGTTTTTGTGAATAAGATTTTATTGCAGTCTCGGCAGTATAACAATATGGGGCAGCCTCAGGTAAACCTTTTCAATAAGCTTAATGGATGTGCTTATTGAAAGCCTGTTAGGATCTGCCATCTCCTTTGACCTGTAGGGCGAAAGGGTAAGCCTTTATGAAGCATTAGCCACATATTATATCCATTGTAGCTCTGCATTTGCAATACACACGTTTATTTTTTCCTCAGGCTGAAAGAGAAAGGGGTGAAATTTTATCAAAGGAAGATTGATTCTTTCCAAGAGGTGAGACCTTTTGAAAAACTGAAAATGAATAACTGTTTGTAATGCGGCACAGTTAATTTGGTGTGTCTCCCTCTAACTAAGAAAAAAAAAAGTTTTCTTTCTTTCCCCGACTCCCCTTCTCCCTCTTCTCCGCCTTCTCGTTCGTACTTTTGAACTCTTTCCCTCCATCCCATGTGCCTCCCTCCGGTTCACAGCTGGCCGAATCTGGGGTGGACGTCATCATAAACTGCACCGGGGTGAGAGCGGGGGAACTGCAGCCAGATCCGGAACTCAAACCAGCCCGTGGGCAAATCATAAAGGTCAGGTTACAAGGGATTCCCGCAGTTTGCCTGTGAAAGCAGAAAGGGTCACCTAACTAGCGTTTCTCCTGTTCTGTTGCATTAGGTGGATGCCCCTTGGCTAAAGCATTTTATTCTCACTCACAATTTTACAACAGGAGTCTATAACTCGCCATACATCATACCAGGGTAGGGGGAATCAGTCTGTGTCGGATTTAATCATGGATCACTGTTAACGGTGGGGAAATTTCGAAGCGGGTTGCATATTTTATTTTATGCCCCTTCAGGAGTCGTCTGATAACTGTGGGCGGTACTTTCCAACTGGACAACTGGAGTGAACAGAGTAATTCCACAGACCGCAATAAAATCTGGGAGGAAGCCTGTAGCTTGGAGCCTAGTCTTAAGGTCAGAGAGCCTTCGGGCCCTGAGGGTTGTGACTGGTTTTGATGGGATTTCGGTTGGTGGGTGTTTTTGGTTCTGTATCTCCAATGCTTTTCTCCCTCAGCGTGCCAGAGTAGTGGGTGACTGGAGCGGGCTGAGGCCTGCCCGTCACAGAGTTCGACTCGAGAGGGAAACCATGAGGTTCGGACCAGTGGCTTGTGAGGTGAGCAGGCCCTGAACTCAGCATGGGACCCTGGCTTTTGTTCGCTGTTTCAAGCTAATCTGAGTGTATGGCTCAATTGGACTTTTTTTTCCACTTCCCTAAGCGAAAATTCCCTCCATTATTTGACCAAAGCAGGTTTTTTTCATTGGATAATGGTTCATGAGGGCACGTAATGTGGAGATCTGCATCTTAACACGGATTGGTTCCTGCTCAAGGTTATCCACAACTATGGCCATGGAGGCTATGGTCTGACCATCCACCGAGGATGTGCCCTGCAGGCAGCGGGATTCTTTGGGGAAATCGTTAAACAAAACGGCTGGGGAGCTCGGCCCCGTCTGTAACCGGAGGATTTTGATACGTCAGCCCCTCCACACAGTCATCACCAACTGCCCCTCCCGTCAGAGCGCTGGTCAGGCTTTCAGAATGGCCACTGGGTTTAACCTGATGATGAGGTAGCAGGGGGTGTCAGTGCTACACGTTAGACAGTGCTGCTGTTAGCCTTTGATGTAATCAAATGGTAAATCCTTACATCTGAATGCTGTCCTAAATGACAACACTAATTTCCACATGATCACTTTTTAACTTTATATATTGATTGTTTAATATAGCGGTGGATTTAAAACAGATTTTTTAACTTAAAAAAATAAATAAACAATTATAGCAGAACAGAGGATAAGTACTTATTTTACACAAACCGAAATTTCATTCTCAGAAGTGCGTCACAAGAAAAAGCAAAAATGGCCATTAACAACGAAACGTGTTGTATTATTATTATAGTAAAATTTAATGAATTTAGTCTATTTTGTGCCACGGTGTCGAGAATAAACACAAAAATACACAAAAACCAACTAAGAGACACTTAACCAGCACCTGCACATTGACTGACTTTCCTTTTTTAAACAGAATTTATTATTGTATCATACACATTTACATCCAGTGCAGTGACCAGAGTCTGATTATAGACACTCAATGCAGCACTAAATTGCAAAGGCAGGCATGTAGGAGACAGCTTGTACAACAAGTGCGGGGTTGCTTGACTCATTATTCACCAAGGGCGGACGGAGCCCTTCAAGAAGTGGAACGAAGACAACAACCAAACAATCACTGAGTCATATTTTATAGTGGAGTAAGTGTCTTCCGGTACTGAAAAGCTCTGTCCCGTCTACGGTATGAGTGGCCCTCGGCATTGGGTTCGACACACGCGTTCAGAACGAAATGAGGCACAGCGACCGAGCGCGTGTGCTTTTTTTTTTTTTTACCTCACTCCTAGATCGTGGCGACTGAACTTAACTCAAGCATGGGTCCTAAAACCTGTTACCGTACTCGTGTAAAAATACAGCATTCTTTTTGACCCAGAGACAGAAGTATACATTACTTACGCCACACTTCACACAGACACACATAAACCGTCATCCATTAGAGTAATGTGGCTGTTAATTATTAGTCTGAATGAAGGATATTAACCAAAGTCAATGTACTGATAGTTCTAGCTAAATGGTCATGGGTCATTTCCCTCATAGGAGAAGCAAAATAGAAAGTTAGCACAAGGTGTGGTTAGTGTTTCAGCAATATACAATGTTTTGGACAATGTGGACACTGCCAACTATTCTCTGTTACAACAAAATAATGTACCCAAATGTCTGCCATTTTCCTTGTTCCTTGTGAGGGATATCAGAACTTTTGTCTCAAAACTTAAGCGAGTGGCCAGGAAACCTGTCAGACCACGAGTAGCCCAGGGGTGTCTCCCTCTCACTGCGCAATTCTGACCTCTGTGTGAATCAATTGGTTGAAAGAGTCACACACTCCTTTTCCAGTGGTGTGTTTAGCACCCCTGTCCGTTTCACTCGCACACCAGATTCCCCTTTTTGCTTGTATCAAGGTGTGTCATAATACGTAGGTCTGTTTCAGATTGGCAAATTCATGACAGCAATGATAGTCAATGTCTAAACTCAGGAAAAGTTTGAAATCACATTGCACAGACAGTATTTCTCCGCTCCATCCTGGTGCGTATGTACAGACAGGGGCCGGCGGCGGTGCTATGAAGGGTAAGGGTCGCACCCCCCTCCACCCAACCCGGACTCATCCGCGCCAGTACCTCTCCCCCAATGGCTCCTCATTCCTGTGACCCGGAGCTGGAGCGCGGGATGCCCTCTGAGCTGTGGGACGCTCGTCCCATCATCTCCTGGCCCCACTCCCGGTGGCTGGACTCCTGCAAACCCCGGCCCGTGGTCTCGATGGGCAGAGCGCAAGACGCGATGGCCGCCAACAGACAGCAGCAGCAGTAGACCGACAACGTCAGGTACACGGAGGACTCCAGCATCACCTGGACTCACGCCACAGACACAGATACAGACAGAGACACAGACACACACGCCGTCAGATGTCTCTGACATTTACTGCTAAACCCTTCCATCTTAAACCCTTCTGTGTTAAAAAAACATGGCAGGTAATTACAGAGCATGCCTAACAAAATCTCACTAGGACAGATATTGCCGTTACGTAGCACTATATATCAAATCAAATCAAATCAAATCCTTCTATTGTCACTCGACTACATACACAAGCGAAAGCAGTGAGTGAAAATATACACTCCATGAACAGGATAGTCAAAAGAGTTTCCTCCTCCAGTAAAAAGTTTAAATACCTTCCAGAAAAATCTCAACGAAGGCAGTAGTACAACATAATGAAAGCGACAGGAAGTCAGCCTAATGAGCAAGTGGATGGGATGTCCAGTCTCAAGCACCATACCTGTGCAACAAAGGGTGTGATGAGAGCACCAACCCTGGCCATCCCGCTGCTGGTTCCCAGCCCCAGTGCTCTGGTAGCAGTTGGATACACCTGCAAACCACGGGGGGATGGTCATATATACACACGTGTGTTAAATTTGGTCAGCATCAGAATGAAACTCGGCCCGCGATGAACCAGGACGCATATAACGGTCACCTAATGGGGTCTTTGCCCGTGCACGCACTAAAAACTGCAAGTAGGGCTTGCCATTTCAATGCTCAGCTTATGGCGTGGTTAACGGCCTCACCTCTGGGGTGTAAACGTAAGCTGCCTGGAATCCCCCAGCAATGAAGGCCCTTGCAATGAATATCAAAACCATGAGGGACGTTCTGTAAAGAGATCGACTGCACATATCACAGCTGCAAACCGCTCAGGACAGTGCACAGTTTGGCAGGACGCATGCGGAGTGTAGCCTTTTTGGCGGCAGACTCTCACCTCCCAACACAAGCATACAGGGGTATAAGGCAGAGGGAAAAGACGAAGAAGCACAGGGCCATGGTCTTCCTCCTGCCGAGCCGATCGATCGCCCACAGGGTCACTAACAAGCCTGCAGCGAGAAACGTTCCAATTCAACGCAGTCACGGGTCACAAAGAGCGCTGGTCTCAGTGTACCTCAGTCACGGGTCACAAAGAGCGCAGGTCTCAGTGTAACTCAGTCACGGGTCACAAAGAGCGTTGGTGTCAGTGTAACTCAGTTACGGGTCACAAAGAGCTTTGGTGTCAGTGTAACTCAGTCACGGGTCACAAAGAGCGCTGGTCTCAGTGTATCTCAGTCACGGGTCACAAAGAGCGCTGGTCTCAGTGTAACTCAGTCACGGGTCACAAAGAGCGCTGGTCTCAGTGTAACTCAGTTACGGGTCACAAAGAGCGCGGGTCTCAGTGTAACTCAGTCAAGGGTCACAAAGAGCGCGGGTCTCAGTGTACCTCAGTCACGGGTCACAAAGAGCGCGGGTCTCAGTGTAACTCAGTGACGGGTCACAAGGAGCGCGGGT